>JAPQRP010000008.1:2867681-2888919 GCA_037367295.1 Apogon hyalosoma
TTGGACCCCCCCCCCCAAAAAAAAAAAAAAAAAAAAAAGTCACTGGTGCACTTCATAAAATCAAAAGCATCATGATGAAGGAGACTCGTATAGATATTCTGAATCTTCATATCTTCATCTGAGATCTACAAAGCAGGCTTTCAACTTAACTTATAAAGACCCAAACATCCACCACAGACCAAAACCATCCATTGATCTGAACTGTTTAATACCCGTTGATCCACTAATCCTATCAATACATATAAATAATTGGTGTAAAGTACAGTTTATCATCTTTTCATGGTCATCAGATATGACCCATTTGGACATTCAGAGGCTCTAAGGTTACCATGGAAACACCCTCATCTTCCACAACATTGATTCACATATAAAAACATTGGAGTTTGATCAGTTAAGGAAAATGTAGATGCTTATTTTTACGTTCAGTCATTGATATCCTTGCTGAAAAAGTCACTTTTTCTTCAGTTTTCTCTGTTGTAAAATAATAACCTTTGAATTTAATCTGAGTTTTCATGAACATCTACATGATCAGTAAATTAAATATAGGGAAAAATACCTGATTTACACCGAAAAATGCAAAATACAGAGGATAATTTTATAATAAATGGTGATAAATCACTTAAGAAAGGTTAAATAGAGGGAAAAAAAATCATCTTGGAACCAACACAAAAGTAGCACTGAGTCTTTATGGGTTAGATTACATCATTTAAGGCAATGCCACCAATATTTTATATGAAACCTTGTCACCTTTTGAGAGTGTGATAATAAAATGAAGAAAAAAAAAGTGCTAACTCAGCTAACAGAGGGAATATATTAAATGAAATGTTCTGAGTTGTAAATGTTGACTATTGAATGCTTTAAATCTAAATATGTCAAAGTGTCCCACCTCAGCTGTATCACTTGAAAAATGTAACAGCACTGCAACATTAAATTGTTGGATACCTTTTACATTTTTCTCACTCTGTTCAGCTGTCTTAACATTATAGTCTGTTTATAGGGCCCCAGCTTATGAAGAGAATTCTCTAAATGTAAGGAGAACTAAAGACAGTTCTACCTATAACAGACATTGTTGCCCATAAACTTGGAATAATGTTATTTTCAGACACATTCCTCTTTTTTTCCTATTTGTAAACATCAGTAATTACCTCTGACCAGGTACAGTGATTACATCATGAGTCCCAGTTATGCTTTGTCTATCAGGAATAAATCAGATTGTCACAATCATTCCATGAAAAGAGGTAAAAAAAATCTTTTATTCCTACTTTATGGGCAACAGTGTATATCCCACCTGTTTCTTGTCCAAATCATAGAAACAGCTCAGTGAAGTGGAAGGCGATGATGTAAGGGAGAGCCTCAAAATCCTTGTGCATTAGCTCCATCCAGTGACCATTCAGAAAACTGCATAATGATCACACACCACATTCTGTAGTATGTGTAATTCATGTCCTAATCTACCAATAAGCCAATCAATAGTGTGCTGACAAACAGTGAATGAATTTTCAAATCCTTGCAAACTAAGATTTTGCATCAATTTAATCATGATCTGTATTTTTCAGGAGTATATTATTTATAACTCATCGTATTATGTTGAATTCTATTTATGGAGGAAATCACTGACTCTGTATTTTGTAAATGTGGAGTAGAAAATGAAGGTATTAAGTCACGTGACCGGCCTTGCCATATCATGCAGGCGCAACAGATGCAGTGCATATTTACAACACAGGCTGTGATTTATATTTAAACTCACAAACATGTTATACTTTATACTTTTCATGGTTCATTTAAAAATGATCTGATAAAAATTTGAATTATGAAGCATGTGATTTTATTATGTGCACATAAGCATGAAGTTGGCCAAAAATTAATGGTGAATTTCTTTGTATCTTCTTTATCTTTCAATGCACATTGTTAAGGTGATTTATGCAGAGTAATCAAAGGTTTTAAGGGACCCTCTGGTGGAATAAAATGACAGCTCTTCTTCTTAAGTAGTTTTTTTAAAAGGCTATGGGTTTTTAAATAGGAAAAATGAGGGCAAGGTTTTACATGGCACCTAATGTTGTTTCACTAAGAACCTAGTTTGATGTATTACAGCCTGGCTATTTTGCACAAAATAAATTCTGGCATGATTTAGAGTGTGGATCTTCCAAAATTTGCTTGGTGAATTTGTATAAAATGTAGAAGTATCCTGTCAGGCTTTGAACAGAGAGCAGTTCGCTGGGTTAGTCAGACCCATGATGAATCCACTGGTCTGGGATAGCAGAGTAAGAAGCCGTGAATCTTGGGGATTATCCCCATGGCAGTAGTTTAAACCCCGGGTTTACTAGAGCCAGATTGGCAAGAGTAAAGGTTAAAAGACACTCTGAGCCATAAGTCACACCAACAACAATAACAGCTGCTTCTTTCATGGTCTTCATACACACAAGTGTCATTGTTAGAGCGTGAGGATTCTGACCGGGGTTTTAGCTCCAGCCTCGGAATCTGAGGGGAGGGATTAGATGTAATATTACCTTTAATCCCATCTCGGAAGATAAATGGGGAAAAAATGCCTTCCAATGTTCAAATTGTGCAGCGAGGTTAATACTTTGTTTCCCCTGTTGAGCCGAATCTCAGTGTCACCATCTGTTTACAAACCGGTTTCATTGGTAAGGAGATCTCTCCCTTGGACAGAGTGGGAGTAGGGTGTCGAAGGTAAATTGCAACATAGGCCAGCAATTTTATGATGCTCCAGATGTTCCAGTACTCATTATGCCTTGAAATCAGGCTTAATCATTAACCTGTGTAGTACTTGAGCTGGTCTTGCTTTGGCTTTTTTTTTTTTTCCCCTTTATAAACAATGCTCATGTGGAATGTGATCACTGTGTTATAACATAATAACCTAAACTCTGACAAGGGGGATGCTATGGTTGTTACGGCAAAAGCAACTGTACAAGTAATGCACTTCAGAGGACAGATTTATTGATAATAACATATATATATATATATATATATACAGTACTATATGATTCTTTTTTAGATAAATACATCTCACTCGATAATTAAAAAATGGAATGTCTGTGATTGAATTATATGTCCTTGCTTGATATTTTTTTACTATATTCATGACCAAGTGTAGTCATTTAGGACTGTGAATAGATGACCTCACTATGGTACAATTCAAGTCAAACAAAACTGACAAGGCTTCATGTAGTTTTTAACAATACGACGTCCATTAAAATCATACTGTTAATACTCATACCTACACACAGTACATCATGCCTGCACATAATAAAATAATATATATTCTGAATGGAGTCTCTACTGCAGATGATTAATATGAAGGCTGTAAAATGTAGACGTAATTACTAGCAAAGAAAATAGATTCACAAGTTTGAAATACAGTAGTACAGGCAGTACAGTACAGCTTTTCCTAAAAGATTAAACGGTGGCATCACATACAAGCACTTGACTGAATGTTACATGGAAAACTGTGTTTGCTACAGCGATGGACTAGTTTTTGATGTTCTGACACATTTTGAGTTTTACAACCACTACAACCTTGCTGAGAGCACATTTAACTTCACCCATTGCTACAGAAAAACAAGGATCTTTGATATAACATTATTGCAAACCAGAAAAACAAAGGCGTCACTTGCAAAAGGTCATCTTTTCTATTTAGAGAAAAATAATAACCCTCTTTAAAAGGCCTTCTTTATTTCAGCATTAGTGAAACCAACAATATATTTATGGCCCAGACTGGTATTGAATTCCACTGAAAAAAGAGGAGACATAGAATCTGTTCCACTGAAGAGGGCTATTAATAGAACAAATTAGTTCAAGGAATAAGTGATACTGTCGTTGGTGTATTATTTAAAAATATCATTGCTTATAAGACCATCATCTTTGTCAAATGTTTGTTCGTAGCTTGAGATAAATTTCTTTTTCTTCCCGAAAGTAGAAAAACTGTTGTACACATCTAGTTCCCCTCTGGGTGCCAGTTTCAGAGTGCTGTAACCAGATGTAGTGCCAGGAATGTATACATTGTGCTGGTAGTCTGGTGGCTCAGAATGAGGCTGTGTATACTGTGGTGTCCATGAGTAGTTAGGAACCGCTCCCTCTTGAAGAGATAACTTGCAGTCTGTAGAAAAAGCGCATAAATTACAATTTGCATTGGAAGATTATTTCTGCAAAGACCTGCTATTTACATACAGTATGCTTCATTTGAATATGGCAGTTTAAAAAGTATCTTCTGAATTTTGGCTTTCTAAACGGAGCGCCTTACAGTGACTAAAATAATCCTTTTGTTGATGCATTAAACCCCCCCCTTCCTTTTGGTGCTTGGTTTTATCTGCATTTACTCTTTTACATTTTAAACTAAATCCTTAGGCAGGCACACTTAGGACTCCCATCCCCCAACAGAACAACAATGAGTCCTAATTTCATACCTACCATTCATACGGCTGCCCCAGGTCCAATACTGTGGTGCAACGGAGCAGGAAAACCCATCAGCATCATATTTTTGTTGACGTGAAAGAGTGCCCTCCATATTTGCAGAACTATATCTGAAGCGACAGAAAAAGAGCAAAATGAAGAGTTAGGTGTTTGTTTGTCTAAGTTTGTATGTGTTAATGGAAAATTCTGGTCATGTTAAATATGTGATCACCTTTTATATGCCGAGTTGCGCTGATTCTTTGTCAATGTCCAGTCCTTGTTTGAGTATTTAAGCTACACAAGTGACAAAAACACAACACATATATCTGTCATCATCAAATTACACATAGATATAAGCATTACCATAGAATAAACTGCAGAATGCTGGAAAACAAGAGTATTTTTTTGTTTGTTTTTTTTTTTTGTTTTCATAAATCATCCAAACTTGGAGGGATACAACTTCTAATACATGACATTTAACTGGTGAATTATTTAAAAGACAAGCAAGAAAAGAAATCTGCTAAAATTATGAAAGCAGCACATTTATTCAGTAGCTAACCTGTTAAGATTAGATTTATTAGGTTATTTCCTATCAGATAAAAAAAACAGAGGTGTTACGATCAAGTATCTTAAAGTTAGAGCTGGAAACCTGCATCTCTTTTATCACTTCTACACCTTTAATTCCTTGCAACACACCTCCACATATGTGATAAATTCCCCAAACTGAGGGATGTGCAGTTCAGACCTGTGAAACTGAAAAATAATTTGCCTATTTCATGTAATTTGGTGATTTATCTTAACCCTATAACGCGAAACGTGTCATATTTGATTCATGAGTTTTGCAGCCCTCTACATGATCAGTGTGATATTTTTTTTTTCTTGAAAAACCTGATGTATACAATTAGACACATGCAATACACAGATAATCCACCAGGGGGGAGGAATTTGTTCACCAGAGGCCTATCCAGTGACACTACAAGACTGTCATTAATGAGGAAGGAGGCAGAACTTTGGCAATTTTGAAAAGGAATTACCGATTTTTTAGACATGTTTGTGTTATATTATGTTTTTGTTTGTTCAAAAATAACAATATTTGGGCATTGAGACCTTATTTATCAAATATCATATAAAATTGAAACTCATACATGGAAATTGATATTTGAAAAAATGTTTTTTGGTTGTTCAGAAGGACCAAAAAAGACTCCAGTTTCAAAGAACTGGAATTTTCTGTCAATGATTTAATGGTTCAGGCTTTACAGGGTTAAACCTATTAAATTAAACTTGAAGTATCTATTATAACACATATATGACGTTTGTTACCCCCCCATTTTTTTTTTTTTTTTGTAATTTATCAACAGTAGGAGTTGAAAGAGATTTCATAACACCGCCCCCTAGTGTATAAATACGTTGTGACATTTGCCCTTGTCGTGAAGCAGCCTCAGAGAAAGTTAACCTCTCTGTCATGTCAAATAAGTTGGACAACCAGACGAATGCATGAAACACAATTTTGGGATAATTCAAGTGACAGGTTATAATGAACGGACAAACATAAATTTATGATAAATTTAAAAAAAAAAAAAAAAAAGAAAGAAAGAAAAAAAAAGAAAAGGTTAGTTCCCACATGTTTCAGTTGGAACAGTTCTTCTACCTCGTTTGGTGTTGCAGATCTGTTGTTGACCAGTTCATTCCGGTCTATGGTGCTCCATCCAGACGTCAGGTAATCTGTGCTCTTTGCATTATTCTGCTGAACAGACATCACCGGACTGCAAGGCTTGAGGAACATAAAGTCACTTTTGGACAGTTCTGGCGTCAGACACATTTTATAACAATAGGCTTGACGCAGGGCGCCGCTGTTGGCGTCTGCGCACCCGGACGCACCTGCGGACATCCGGACGTTTAAGTTGGACTTCTTGAACACCTCTGTGGATGTGGATGTTTTGGTGCGAGAGCAACAGCAGCACCCACCGAAAAGGGGGAGGTTATACGCTCTGTTGGATGGTCTGCCCTTCAGTCTCCTCACTGTAACCAGGACAATAATAGCCACGAGAAACGTGAAGGAGATTGCGCCCAGAGATACGATTAAGTACAGGGTAAAGTTGGAACTGTGATGTAGGCTCAGTGACAGGTCACCCAAATCAGGCTGTGAATCTGGCAGGCTGTCAACTACTGACAGAGTGATGGAAACTGTGGCCGAGAGGGGCGGTTGACCATTGTCCTTGACCAGAATGACCAGTCTGTGCCTGGTGGGATCTTTCTCCACAAACTGGCGTATAGTCCTGATTTCTCCCGTGTATAAAGCGATGCTGAATAAACTGGGGTCTGTTGCTTGGAGCATTTGGTAAAAAAGACGCGAGTTCTGCCCTGCGTCTGCGTCCACTGCGGTGATTTTGCTGACAAGGTAACCAGCATCCACTGATCTGGGAACAGCTTCGTTGGGCGCAGTGCCATTTCGAGTACTTGGTGATACAATAACGGGCGCGTTGTCGTTTTGGTCTAAAATGAAAACATTTATGGATACGTTGCTATTTAAAGGCGGAAAACCCGCATCTTGAGCTTGAACTGTGATCTGAAAGTTTTTGAGTTGTTCATGGTCAAACGATCGCAGTGCGTAAATGTTCCCGTTGTCTGAGTTTATGGACACATATGTGGACACGGGCATCCCCTGTATATCACCTTCCAGAATAGAATATGAAAGGTAGGCGTTTTGACCCGAATCCGGGTCTAGGGCAGTCACTGAGCAAATAGAAGCTCCTGGTGCGTTATTCTCCGTCAAGTACACAGTGTAGGACGGCTGCTTGAAGTGAGGCGCATTATCATTCACATCAGACACTTGGACCAAAATAGTTTTCCGAGTAAATAAAGGTGGTGAGCCCATATCACGCGCGGTGAGGGTGATATTATACTCTGCCACTGTCTCCCTATCAAGAAAATCAGAAGTTACTAATGTATAGTAGTTCTTAAAGGATGAGTGGAGCTGGAATGGGATGAGATGAGGGATTTCACAGTCCACGTTCCCGTTTTCACCCGAGTCTCTGTCCGTGACGCTGATGACAGCTATTACCGTCCCCGGGGGCGCGTCCTCCTGCACAGGTGTGGACACTGATGTCAAGATCACCTCAGGGACATTGTCGTTTTTATCCAAAACATTCACCAGTACTTTGCAGTGAACTGCTACTGCTGACGGCCCTTTATCTTTAGCCTGGATGTAAATTTCATGCATCCTGGCTTTTTCATAATCTATCACTCCTTTGACTTTGATTTCACCAGTGCGTGAGTCCACGCTGAAGAGCTGTCGCACTTTGATGGGAGCGTGGCCACTGAAGGAATAGGTGATATCAGCATTGGGTCCCTCATCTAAATCTGATGCATTGAGTTTAATGACAACTGTGCCCTTTGGTGCGTTTTCAGCAAGTCTCACTCTGTAAAAAGACTGGTCAAACACAGGCGCGTTATCGTTTGCATCCAAAACGGTGATATCAATTTGTGCAGTGCCAGACCTCTCCGGTGCGCCTCCGTCCACCGCTGTCAGGACCATTTGATGCGTACTCTGCTGTTCTCTGTCCAGTGGGGTTTGTAGAACTAGCTCTGCAAATTTACTGCCGTCACTTCGCGTCTGTATATCCAAAAGGAAATGTTCATTTACACTCAGTAAATAGGTCCGGAGAGAGTTTGAGCCAACGTCCAAGTCCTGTGCGCTCTCAAGTGGGAAACGTGACCCTGGCGCAGCAGATTCTGATATATCCAGATTAAACTCGGTCCACGGAAAACTAGGAGAGTTGTCATTCACGTCCAAAATTTCCATCTCGACTCTATAGAGCTCCAGAGGGTTTTCTATCACGACTTGCAAGTGAAAAGAACAAGATAAGCTCTGCTCGCACAGTTCTTCCCGGTCAATTCTTTCGTTGACAAATAAAACTCCGTTTTCTAAATTTACCTCCACATATTGCTTCTTGGCACCTGAGACTATTCTGAATCTGCGCGCAGAGAGCCTGTCCAAATCCAAGCCCAGGTCTTCCGCAATATTGCCAACAAAAGCCCCATGCTCCAGCTCTTCTGGGATTGAATAACGGATCTGTCCCCAGACTGAATCTAAGAAACAAGTGAACAGCGCAAAACAGCCCACAACATGCCATTTCCCATAGAATATCATCTTCAGTCCTTGTGTGGTCAGTCTGCAGGCTGTGGCAATTCACTGCAAGGAATGTGTCACTAGTGTATCAGTTATACAGCAGATGAAACAATTTACTCTGGGAAAAAAATAAAAAAACAAAACAAAACAAAAAAAACTTGACATTGGCGGGACTGGAGCTGCCTTTCTGCCTGAAAGAAAAGAGAGGAGAGAGAGAAAGGGATGTGTAAGGTCTACTAGCCCGCTCAGATTAGTGTGCGTTGTGTGTGTCAGTGCGTGTGCTTATTATTGGCCCTACTGTTCCAATAGGGGGGAAACGACATCTGCTCGGATAATCTTTCCTGCCTACTAGCCCGATCAAATTCATGTCTCCGTCTCTAGGCTTTGACCGCAGGTCAGATGGTATTAATTCAATTTCTTGTGTGTGATTCATCATTTTGAAACGATAAAGTTTGGGATTATCCGATATAAACACTCCTGCAGCATATTTACTCAGACTAGTGAAGTGATAAAAAAAAAAAAAAAAAAAAAAAAAGTCATGATGATGATGATTTGTCAGTTTACTTGTGCTAAAAAAATATAGAAGTGATTTCTCGGGAGACACTTTCCTTATGGAGAAAAGGATATATTGCACATGTAACACCCAGAACAGATGGATTGTTTCTGTTTTTACACAGTTGATGTATGTACAGAAAACAAATGTGGGAAGAAGTCACTGCGTTTAATGTAGTAATGAGCAGAAACATTATCAGGTTAACTGAATAAAAAATAAAGTTGCCTGTGAAATATGAAGGAGATTGATCAGCGAATATGGATGATTTTCCACCCGAGCTCCTAAGTTACGGCTGTTTGCCAGTGAAATAAAGGGTGTAAGTAAATATAAAAGTTAAATCCATTGTACATTTATGAAATCAAAGCAAAGATGAATACATACATCAAACTAACTTTTATCATATAATCTTATGAAAAAAGTCCTTTAGAAGAATCCAGGGCTCTCTCAGAGCAAAGTCCCATGTCCATAGAAAAACGTGCTGTTAACTTTAAAGCTACCAGCTAAAAATACTGCCAAGTCTCCAAAGGCAAATATTGTAGTAATTCTGTCAAGGTTTGAAGTCTGGAAATTGAAGTTATTCCAGGGAGGCATCCCAAATTCCCAGACAAGATTGGAGCGCCCTAGAAGATACATCTCCCTCATAAAACAGCACTTCCCTGCATATTTCTGTGTAGTAATACTCAAATAGAGTTGTATCTGTTTATCATCCACCTCAATGCATGCTCCACCCGTGTATTCTGAAACGCTCATTTCCCCTGGTTAGAGACTGAAAACACAATCTGTCTGCAGGAATGAGACCACAGCAGATGGTAAGGTTTTCCATGGGCTCATGCTCTTTTTAATTAATGGAATGGAGATTAGAGGGCATTTTCCCTGGATCATTAGTGAACAGAGGAATTAAGACATTTTGTGAGAAATAATCCCAAGGCTATCCATGTGATGCACATGTGGTTTTCTCTCTATGGTCATATTGACCTGCTTTTCACAGCCTAAGTGCATGGCATCACTTACCCACTGCAGAAACTAAGTAGCTGGGATAAGGGGACACAACCACCACATTTAGGGATAAAAACACAAAAGAGATTATCTCTCTGTCACTCTCACTCACTTATACACACGCATACACACTAACACACAAACACACATCCTCTCTCACTCTACTCCTCTCTCACCCGCCCTCTTTCCCTCACAAGGGCAAAAGTAGAATATCAATCCCTTTGTCTTTAACTACTTTCCAGCTTTAAAACTCTGGGATTAAAATAGGTTACCCTATATTTTGTAGCTTCTAACAGTTAATCGGTTTTACTTAGAAAACAGTGTCATGCATCCTCCTTGAACGCTAAAATGCCTGTCCTGTAACATTTTCTGAGCACAACTAATTATTCAGAATTTTAGGATATCCAGAATCATTGCAGATGTTCTGGACCACCTGGTAAGAAAAGCCACAAGCAAAAATGACAACTATGGTTTCTCACATGACTGAATGCTCTGAGTAGGAGGGAAATTCTGATAATTAATCTCATGTTTGAGTTCCGAAGTATTTGTTTTAAATAAAATAAACAAATAAATAAAATACTGTCACTCTTATAGCAGCAGGAATAGGAGTAAGGTGTCAAATAATGACATGAAACTGCATCATTGCAATCATTGCACATATGAGTGACGAGAGATGAGGAGATGAACAATGTGTGCATGCATTCATTTGTGCGTTTGTCAGAGGGTTATGCTGTTTGATAATCAAATGAGAGAAAAATGAGTTGCTTGTTTTTTGCAAAAGTTTGAGAATTCAATCAGCAAATACAGACTCTTGTTAAGAAATTAAGCAATTCACTAGTCTGAGAAAAATCAATTTGGATGTTACCACTTAGGCTTTGTTGATAGTCGATCATTATTTAAGTCTCTGTTGCACCAAGAAAAGTGTTGCTCACTTTGTGCTGCCCTATACAAACTTGCCAGAATGAGTTCTTGCGAGGTCATCACCTGCGTTATTAAATGTCAGCTCAGTGCATTTGTTCAGACTTGACATGACTGTCAGACAAAAGAGGGACAGGTGAGAGCGGGATGTCATATGGGAACTTCCTGACAGTGATAAAGGCTCTTTAAATCTTTGCTAAATTCTTGTCTGGACAAACTGACAGTCAGGAGAAAATGAAAAGAGGAGGCAATTAAAAGAGTCTGTTTGTGTCTCGTTCAGCAAATCGTCTCAGTGTCACCTAAATATAGAACAGTGGAAGCTTCAAAAAGGTGTGCAAGTAGAGTTTGTAAGTATATGCATATTTAAGTACGTATGGTAAATAAAATCCAGCAGAAAATTGAGGTCATTTTCTGGATGGCTTGTCTGGATATTTGTGCAGATGTTTTCATAGCATTAAACATAACAACAACATAACATAGAGTTAAGAAGTGACACTCTGCGCCTTCTAAAATTACCATTACACTCATTTAAAAAGCAGCTAATATTACATATCACTTATTTTGCAAACCCTACTACCCTCGATCTCTCCATCTGTTCCAAATAGACCTACTGTTTGTTGCTGATGAGAGGCCATCAAAGAAACGGCTTTATGCGACATCAGCAGCAAACAATCAGGACAGTTTTGCACACAAGTTTGAGAGTTAAAATGCAAATGTTGAGATTGCAGAGCAATTTGGGTCATCTCTGAGTGTGGAGAGTCTAAACAATTACCCACCAACAAACAGATCTCACACACCATGCATCAATAGAGAGACTGCTCAGTCTGTGTATCATGGTCTTGCTTCCCCAGAGAAACAAGCCTGTTAGACAGCCAATTTGAGAACCCTCTCCTTCTTTGCTATATCCTTTCACTGCAGAAAGAAAGCCCCTGAGTAGCCTTCTGTTTTCTGCACCTCGTTTGTTTGTTACCTAGACTGTGTTATAGGTTAAAGGTACTGTATGTTACGCAATTTGAAGCCCTTCAGTTGTACTCACTGCGGTTTAAATCAATATATCATGCTGATTAGGATCTTGTATGCAGAAAGGTGCGTAGGCGAAGTATAGTGTCTGCTGACAGTAAGTACGGCTATATGTATATTTATATGTATGTTAAATTAGATCAGGGAAATCAAGGTTATTTTTCTGGATGACCTATTTTCAGTAAAAGGTGCTGATTTACATCTTCTGATGAACAGATGTTACAGACACCTACTGTGTCTAATTGAGCATTGTGTTTAATTATTTTACTTGTTCTTTTTTAACACTTGTCCTGTTATTGTGTCAATAACATTCATATTATTTGTAATTCTACTTCTTTAGCCTATGAATAATTTAAGTAGTTTGATTTACAGTAATGTGGAGGCTCTTACTAAGGCAAACATAGTCGAGAGACGCGGACATGTCACATATAGAATGAAATAAATTCCACCTGTGAGCGATGTTCACACGGAAACATCACTACAAGTAGTTTCACTGGCAGTAGCTACATTTTTGTGTAAGAGATGATGTTAAGTAACGCTAACGTAAATCAAATAAAAACCTGAAGTTCCGCCCCTTCCAGTGCTCCATGGGTCCCGACTTTTGAAATAATTTAACAGTGGTTAATGGTAAGAGATATATCATATTACAGTTTTTCTCCATTGGTTTGGCTCATTTTTTGAAACAGAAATTACACTCTCAAAATAACATGGACAAACCTCCAAACCACTCGGCAATTGTTCACAACAGAATTGAGTTTCTCGTTCATTTCATCAAATTGCAAATGTGTTAGTATACGTCTCAGCGTCTCAGTACATCTTTGCAAATGATTAAGTACAGTTAGCCTATATTTAGCACATTAGTTAGCCTATATTTAGCACAATTCCCAAGTGAATACATCTTGTTGATCTAAACTGATTGTTCATTCTCAGTCTAATGGTTGTTCTCTCTAAAACATATCAGCATCATTTCATTGTATAAGTCATCACAAGCACAATAGTCTGTTCAATATTTAAAATAAGTCAATAAGATAATACGATGGTGGCCAGGAGAGGGAGGTTGAGCACCAGTGAAGAAATGCTAAAGCTTTATTTACAGTACTGCAAGCTACATATGATTTTCTGTCTTTTTTGTTTATGTGTTTATATGACAGTATATTATGCTGTATACATTTTATTTTGACTCAGATGCATGGAAGTTACTTTATGTGTGTGAATTAAAATGGGTACAGTTTCCTTGGTAGTATGAGTGCAATGTGTAATGTTAAACCTACTCTTACCCTAAAATCCTATTTATTTATTTATTTTTTTCTCCACTTTTATACACAATTGTATTCTGTTAGCTAGACAAAAGAGACTAGTCCAGTTACCATCGTTACTGAAGGACTGGGCTAAGACCGAGAGGTGGACATGTGTGATATTTCAATGCTCCTCTGCCATAGAGACAAAACAAATAAACATTTTACATTGCAGTGCTTACACAATGCCAAAGGGGCGATGCATTTTGGAGGCACTGACTATTTATACGAGAAAGGAATTTAGTTTTGACACGAGTGAACAGTTTTGGGAGAGATATGAGCTTTTGCAGGTGAGCTATGGTGTCGTGTTGACCTGTAAGACTGTTTTGCCAAATGATCTTAGAGTTTTGAGAATGTAATTTCTGTTTCGAGAAATGAGCCAAACCAATGGAGAAAAAACTGCAATATAAAAAATGTCACCATTTACCAGTATGATGTTTGTCAATTTAAAAGGCAATATTACACGTCAAGACAGTCACAGGTCATGGTGAGTACAATAAAGTAACATCTAGTTTTGTGTGGAAATGAATCGGTAGACTGCATTCCTCTTCGCAACTGATATACGTCACCAGAGGTGTCAAGTGAAGAAGTAAAAATACTTTGTTACCTTACTTAAATACAAATTTTGGTTATGTATACTCTGTACTTCTACTCCTTACATTTTCACTCAATTCTCTGTACTTTCTACTCCTTACATTTTAAAAATTGCCTCGTTACCCCTATTTCATTACGGCTGCTTATTGTTCAAATAATAAAAAAAAAAAATATCCAGATAAATGGCACCATCTGGATAGAGTGAATCTGATTGTGGTTGGATGAGGAATACAAACATCTACCATTCCGACACCCTATTGGTTTGTACACAATCCTTCACACCGAACTTTTTGCACCATTCCAATACTTACATTCAACTAGTCATCATGTCTTCGGCTCCATGAAACACATGTTAATGCTCAGTCATACACATATATGATTCTATAGTACATTTGTATTGGACTCAAATGCCTTCATTTTCAATATTCATATATGCGGCTGAAACAGGTAGCACATTTTTTCAACATTAACATTTTAATATAACATTATAGTCATTATGGTCTTTAGAAAAATGTTTTTTGGGGAGGTGGGGTAGTGTACTATAGGCCCCTGTGGCGCCGCCTAAGCTTTTTTGTCCTAATTTTTTTCTCGTTACATTTACATTTATACTTTATTTTTGAAACCAGCACTTTCACACTTTTAGTTGCGTATAAAGCTTGAGTTGATACTTCAACTTCTACAGAAGTCTTTAAACTCTAGTATCTATACTTCTACCTGAGTAATGAATGGGAAAACTTTTGACACCTCTGCATGTCACTGACACCATAACGTCTGATACTTCAGCATATCTCACTTCACTCTTAAAAAGCAAGGTGATAAAGTATAAAAGACAGAAATATCATTGCAAGTTTGGTCATGTAGAAACTGTAGAGACAATTTCTACAGCTCTGAACAGCCTGTTGAGAAAAACAGTTGCGATGACCTCCAAGACTCTCCAGTGGGTGTCTTTACATTGATGTATTTTCACAGTCTGATACTTATATAGTTTTACAACAAACTGTAAACATTTGTGTCAATAGTTGTCTTTTAAACTGACAAATATAGTATGTGTGAATGATGGCATGATTGAACAGGGAATTATAGCAGATAGATAGATAGATAGATAGATAGATAGATAGATAGATAGATAGATAGATAGATAGATAGATAGATAGATAGATAATGCAGTCAGTTTCTGTCAGATGTCATGTTGAAATGCTGGGACTCAGTGTAAACTAATTTACAGCTTGTTGGACTTTTCGTGCCCTCATTTCTGCATGTTCTGCGCATTGTTTCCAAACACAGAAGAAAGCTGTAAAAGACCCAGTGCAGCTGACCGGAGACACCTTACCACGAAGTGTGCGCTAATGACTAGGGAGAATGTTTTGCTACATCGTTCCCACTGACACTGGAACCTCCTTTTATTCTAATGATAAGTAAGGTCGTTTGTGTTGTGTTTTCCTGCATCGCATTGCTGTACCACTGTTAATTTTGATGTTGCCCACACAGTAGGTGACCCGCATGCGTCTGTCTTTCAGTCATGATTGTTGCTTTACTGAGACAGTGAATAGTTTAAGGTCACTTAGTAACAACACTTAGAGGTTTTGCTTTGTTGCTCTACATCATGCCTACATGCCCTTGCATCATGTTCTAGGTTTTTATTCTGCTATGTTTGAACTTCACCCGACTTTCAGTATTTTCTTCACTTTCCAATCTGAAATCGGAGTGACCTTTTCACTCTTCTGCTTTCTCCTCGTTTTGTCATTGAGCTCATACAATTTATTAATTCAGCCTGCTGCAGAGGACTGATTCAGAACTTACATTGCACCATTTTTTCTCAGTCAATAATTATTAACCAAGCAAAGTAAACAGAAACCATTCATTCTATCTGAGTTTTGCTTTATGCATAGATTGATTATCACTTCAGAGATATAGCCTTTATGTCTTTGAATTGTGTCTTTAACATTCAGAAGGTCTGAACACTCTTTGAAAATGTTTTTTGTTATTACATTTAGAAAAGTTCCACTTTTTAAGCCCAGAGTAGAACTTTGTGAAGAAGAAATACTTGAAACTACACAAAAACTTACTCTGTTTTGAATAAATATTTTATTATATCTGCAATCAATATTAACACTTTCGCATAAGCAAGTTTCAAGGACATTAAAACCATTCTTCTTAGAAAAAGATAGTCATAATATCTGTGAGACAATGTTTTTCTATTCTGAGGCTATATATGGCAAGATCTGTGGCAGGTGATATTTTATGCAGGAACAAATAATTTATACATATGACAGAATTACATTAATACTACCCTCAGTCAAAGTTAGTTGTAAGGACATGAAAACAAGTGGGAATTATTCATTTGGATAAAAAATAATACTGTATATTTTGTAAATGTCATTACTGTAAACCATGCACCACAAATGACATGAATGCACAAGGCGTCTTGGATGTTTAGTTCAAATGTCCACTCAGTTCAGGGAAAAATGAACTACTGGTGAGATGAAACACATACAGAACCTAAAAAAATCTGAACCAGACTTAGAGTTATAGTATTTTTGCAAAGTCCCATGAACTCAGACTCACCTTTATTGCCTTTCAATCAATAGACACGATAGAACGAAATATAGTTATCCATGTATCCATTTTTGGACCATAAATAAGATAAAATAAGATAAACTTCATAGAACAAACTCTGTGTGAGTTGGCGTGGAATTGGTGATGTGATTTTTGCAAGCTGTCATGATGCAGAAAATGACAGTAGTGCAGAATACCAGGTATATCATCACAGCATATTTTGTTTTTATATCCCATTTCAAAGCGCTGAAACATCTTTTTAAGTTTATACCTTGCACCTTTGCAAACAATATCAAATGTCGCAAATCGATGATATGGTGGATTTTCCTGTTGTTTTTGCCTTAAGTAAGTCTCGGAAAGGTAATCTAAAGCAATCAGCAGCGCAATGTGTTTTTGACCTGTGTTTTCATCTGTGTGATTCATTTGGTACGGTAAGAGGGAAAAAAGGAAGGAAAACATCTGTAGGTTTTGAAGAAAATTACATTCACTCAGACGTTATATTCGTGATAAAGAAAAAAAGAAAAGAAGCCATAGTCAAAGTGAAGAAGAAAAACAAGTTCAACTGTGTTAGAAAGCAATGCAGCGGGAAATGTTATATTTACACTTGACCTGTGTGGGAAAAAAGACGAATGCTGTACATTAATACATTGTGCACATAATATGGAAAAATTATCTTATAATGTGACATTATATATGTAATATTTTCTCTCTCTGTCTGTCTCTTGTATGGTTACAGTATTTTTTAGTAACAGTAAAGTTTGCTTTTCTTGGTTCAAAATAGGTCAGTGCTGGTATCCTGATCATATTAACTACACATTCAATTGGTTCAAGCATCATCTTTAACACATAAAGACCTAAAGCTCCACCTGTGACCAAAAGCATCTGCTGACGTAAACTAGACAAAAGTAGCCATCGAAAGCGACAGTTAGGGGCATATCCTTGAATGCCCCAAATCCTTAACCACACAGCTATGATGTCATAACGTGAGGCATCCCCAGGTCATGACCTTACATTTACACTTTATTTGAAGTCAATCAGACAAATAGTTCCAGAGATATGAACAAAAGAGTGTTTAGTGATTTTAAACTTTTGAGCGGCCCCTTGTGGCCAATCTAGAAATGGTAAATTGTCCAAAATCAAATCAGTTCTTCTTCTCCATGATATTCATTGATATGGAAAACACGGAATTTCTAAACCGAATATCTTTCAAGTTAAAGCATTAGCACGAAGGATGGCACAAACGATGATTTTTTTTAGTCATGAAGTTCCACCTAGTGGCAAACTTTGGAAACCATACAGGCATAGCATCATGACATAACACATGCTGAGATCATTACCTTTCATTTCCACTTGATTTGAGGTCGTTTAGACAAATAGTTCCAAAGATATGGCTAAAACGGTGCATTTTCAGTCATGAAGCACCACCTGGTGGCAAAATTTTGAACCAGACAGCTATGATGTCATGACATGAGGCATTCCTGGGTCATGACCTTTCATTTGCACTGGATTTGAAGTCAGCCAGACACATAGTTCCAGAGATATGAACAAAAGAGTGTTCAGTGATTTTAAACTTTTGAGCAGCCCCTTGTGGGCAATCTAGAAATGGTAAATCGTCCAAAATCGAATCAGTTCTTCCTCTCCATAGTATTGATTGATAGGAAAAATTTTGAATTTCTAAACCCAATAGTTTTCAAGTTAT
The DNA here is from genome assembly GCA_037367295.1 of Apogon hyalosoma. Lineage (NCBI taxonomy): Eukaryota > Metazoa > Chordata > Actinopteri > Kurtiformes > Apogonidae > Apogon > Apogon hyalosoma. Next base: position 2,885,849 of record JAPQRP010000008.1, read on the forward strand.
TGTGCTAACATATAGGATACGTGGTGGTGGCAGAGCCGGCAGAAAATATAATATCCCTGAAAGTGCGTTCGGGGATATAAATATTTAATACCTGTTGATCCACTAATCCTATTAATACATGTAAATGATTGGTGTAAAATGTAGTTTTTTCAAGGTCATCAGATATGATCCATTTGGACATTCAGAGGCTCCATAGTGAACGTGGAAACACCGTCATCTTCTACAACATGGTTTCACCAGTTAAACACATGGAATTTGATAAATGGCAGTGGATGGAGACACTTGATTTATATTCAGTTAATGATAGATTTTGATGAAAAAGTCACTTTTTCTCAGTGTTGTCTATTTCTGATATAACCCTCAACTTTAACCTGAGCTTTTTCAAACATCTATATGATCAGTGAATTAAATATAGGAAAATACATGATTTCCATTGGAAAAAAAGCAAAATACAGAGTATAATAATATGATAAATGGTGGTAAATCACTTAAATAAAGGATAACTATAGTATGCACCGATACTCAGGTATTGGTCCAAGACTGAGTGTGTGTACTTCTACTCGTACTCGTAAAAGTGCTCCAATATAACCACACTGATACCCTTTTGCACCAGCGTGACGTTCACAGTCAGCAGGTACGCAGTGGAGGACTAATGTAAGCAGTGTGGAGATTTTTCAAAATAAACAACGGTGATGAAAGTAACAGTGACTGCAAGTTACGTTAAAGACACAGACGGATAGGAAAAACCTACTGACATATTTATGACAACTATCCTCATCTATGTCAACATTAGTATCCACATTAGTATTACCTCCCCTGTCGTCACCATGTTTGTTATTATTGACTTTTTTCTTCTTCTTCTTCTCAAAAAACATTACTCTTCTTCCTGGTATTTGGCATGTGTGGTTAATTAAGTGCGGTGCCCTCTGGATGAATGATTGAGAAACATACATCCCAATGTATTAAATGTCAGTAGCAGCAATTTGTTTCAGTCAGACAAATGACAATCAAAATAAAGCACATTTTCAAAAGTAACTAAGAACTGTAATGGTATTATAAAATGCTTATATCGGTACTCGGTATCGGCGAACAATCAAATATATATACTTGTACATGTACTTGGACTTGATCTGGAAAAAAGTGTATCGGTGCATCTCTAAATAAATAAAGAGGATAATTCATTTGGGAACTGCCACAAAAGTAGCACTAAGTCTTTATGGGTTAAACAGTTCCAGGGAAAATATAGTAACTGTTTCCTTTATCCAAAAAAATAGTCTCCAATCTACACCTCAGACAGACGCTGATATTTGTTGGAAGTCTCGAAGAACATCAGTCTGGAATCATCAGTTTGATGAAAGCTGTTAGCCTGGCACTTCCTTTCTATTACCGTTTCTATTTGGTAAAAATGTACAGCTGCACCACAGTGGTATCACACTGCAACAGTAGCCACAAATGACAGAAATTCACAGGGTGCAAAGCTGTTTTTGTTTTTCACGAAGAGCCCCCTCTCTCAAAAGCTGGAGAATCTGGATGTAGGCAGCCATCTCATAATTCTCTATGCAGGGAAAATGCTTTCCAATCCTACATTTTGTTGTTTTACCAAATATCGTTTTTTGTTACTGAAGTGACCTGATTTTTTCCCCCCAATTTCTCTCATCATCAAGGTTGAAAATGACAACATGTAATGTACGAATGGTCATCAGAGTAATTATTCTACCCTGTCATTAATCAGTTGACCCATGAATATATAGTCTTTTCCCATTTTTAAATAATTGATGATTTTCATGAATCTGTTTAGATTTCTTCCAAAAGCTCATTTTTTATTCATAACCTTCCTTTTATCATAAGTGACTGCTCTCAGCATATTTGTTTTCTTCATTTTTATCTCATTTCCCTCTATAGTTGATATGCATGGAAATAAATTCCTATTTTGCTCTTGCCACATGGTCTCAGATTTATATGTATTCCCAGTCGAAGCTCCAGTGTTTTAGGGTGGATAGTAGTTGTACAAGCAAGAGCCACATTTCTAGAAGTTTGGGGGTTTTTTTATGCTTCTAGTCATATCTGGACAGTAAAGAAAAAAAAAAAAAACAACTTAAGTCACAAGTTTACATTATATTACACTGTGGCTAAATGCATTCACAGTTCTGTTCTGTTTAAGGTTGTTAAAGTGTATAGAATTGCCTCTGTTGGTTCAGTTAACTCCACTGCTTTATATTAATTGGTGTGAATTTTCAGAATAATAGATGGGAGGATTTAGTTTCTGCTTCTATTTCTGTTATCACACTCTCAGAGGGTCAAGAGTTTACATACACGGAGTTCACTGCAGCAGCGTTCTGTCCCAAATGCCTATATTAAGAGTACTACTTTTACTTTACTCTAGGGAATACCGGTTAAGGACATTTCTCATAACAAAATTCCTCCGTGTGAAGCATCCCTAATAAACTTAGACATCACTGAATATATACTGAAATCAAAAGTGATATGTTTAAAATGATTACTAATGAGACTGTAAACTGTAACGCATTTGCAAGATGTGCAAAGTCATTCCCAAATAAATTAATATTATGCTTATTTTTTCAGTTTATCTCCCTACGGTATGAAATCTGACATAACTCAACCCCTTTTACAGTTCACTTCACAGGGTGTTACTAGATGATTAAAACCTCTTCTGAATTTGATGTGACAACTTTAGAAACTTCATATTAGCTAATTGTCGTTTCTAGGAGGCATCTCTGTATTTTTGTTGTATTTTAGGGCTTACAGGTTGTTGGAGAGGCTGTCACAAAGCCCTGACGTAACAGAAAATTAGTGAGATGAACAGAAAATCCAAGCTGAGGAGTGGGGCAAAATTCCTGTGAAGTGTTGTGCAAAGCTTGAGGAACGTTCAATCAAATGTCTGATTAAAGTTAAAGACCCAAACATCCACTGGCAACCTAAACCATCTACTGATCTAAGATGTTAATACCTGTTGATCCACTAATCCTATCAATACATGTAAATAATTGGTGTAAAATACAGTTTATCATTTTTTCATGGTCATCAGATATGACCCATTTGGACGTTCAGAG
>JAPQRP010000008.1:2889008-2908691 GCA_037367295.1 Apogon hyalosoma
GAGCTTTTATGAACATCTACATGATCAGTAAATTAAATATAGGAAAATACCTGATTTTCACTGGAAAAATGCAAAATAAAGAGGATTATTTCAAAATAAATGGTGACAAATCACTTAAGAAATATTAAATACAGAGAAAAGAATCATTTGGGAACTACCACAAAAGTAGCCCTGGGTTTTTATGGCTTAAAGGAAGAGCAACCAAATAAAAACAAAATGTATATGGATTTCTGACAATGTGAGAATATGAGGAACTCTTATTTTGGAAATTCAGCATTATTAAAAAAAACTACTGCTACTACTACTACTAATAATAATAATAACAATAATATTCGCTTAAATAGTGGTTTCAAAGACACTCTAAATCAGGGGTGTCAAACACATTTTAGTTCAGGGGCCACATTCAGCCCAATGTGATCTCAATCAGTAAAATAATAGACATAATAACCTTTACATAACCATCCAAATTTTTCACTTCGTTTTAGTGTGAAAACGTGAACAACCTGAACAACCATGTAGAACTTGACATTTCTTAAGAAAAATAAATGAACCTTCAACAATATTATGTCTCAGTTTATTATTAACACATTGTACAGATCACACTGAATCTATTATTTTGTCAAAATTGTACTTTTTTTTCTTAAAACATTTCAGGTTGTTCATATTTGTTTAGGTTATTCACATTGTATTGTGAGGATTGTTTGTAAATGTTAATATTTTCATAATGCAATTTGATACCTTTGACTGTTAATATCTTCAGTGCAATTTTTTTTATTTTGTAAATTGATTGGAACCTTTAGCGGGCCAGTTTTTGCCCCCGGGATGTGTGTTTGACACTTCTGCTCTAAATGCAAAACAGATATTAATGTTCATGCTTTTATCCAAATGCATTTACCTAAGAATGTTCCTATTCCTGAAGACAATATTCTGAATAACCTGTTTACATCACCAGTGGCATTAATATTCCTGCTCACATGTAACCATATGCACCCTATTAAAAATAACATTGTTTTTCAGTGTTTTCCAATGGTGACAGATGTTCCACAGTGTGAACTCTTCCTTCTTTTGCTCCTTCAAACACCTTTTTTTTATATATGACTTCTCAGTATATTCTCACATCCATAACCCTGCTCATATCCTCTGTCATAATATTTAATAATGGATGTCTTAATGTAGGCTATTCTTTGAAGCATCCGTCTCTAACAGAGAGGACCTTTGTCTTTCCTCCGATTGTTCTACTGATCAGAAATAGGGCCCATGTGTTGCAACCTGCAGAAAGAAAAAAAAAAAAAAAAAAAAGCAAATTATTTAAATATATCAAATGTGCAATGTAAGAGTAAATATGTCCAAATAATTCTCATGAAACATGACTGAACGGGAGAATGTACTCAGAATAAGGCAGAATTTGGATTATTCAAGTGAAATATGCTTCCAAATTTTAGAACATCGTTACATTTTGAATAATAGTGGAATAATAATGTGCATAGAAATGTACTCAGTGCTCCTTGAAATGATGTAAGCACTGTTTGAGTTCATTTTACACTTAATTTCCCACAGAGGCTGGCCCTGACTGTGGCATACTGTCCACATCGCTCCAGTGGACGTTCTTGTGCAACAGTAGAATCTTGGCAGGAGTGAAGAAGAACAAACAAATCCTGTCAACTTCTCCTGCATAAATAAGGTTTAAAACTCTGCGCTGAACCATCATTATACACCCCTCAGTTGACCAGTAAGCTCTAACTTACAGCCTTTGAGGGCTTTGTGAATGAGACCCCGGTGTTTGTCTTTAGCTCATGTGCCAGTCACCATTAATGCTTGTTGTGCAGGCATGGCTTTTCCCTCTGCCTGACACTCACTTGTACTCAGTCTACCCTCAATTGCTGTCACTTGTGTCCTAAAGGCTGTCATCTCCACTTTGTGCTCCATTGCCACCATGTCTTCTCTGCCGCTCTATTTTTCCCAGTTCAGTCAGGCTTGTGGCTGTTTGTCAGTGGAGGCTGATAGCCCAGTTATTTGGTTTAGCTGTCTGCCTTCCTGTTGCTGTGCCACTACATTCTGGCTCCAGTGAGACATTTCATTATCTATCAGTGCCTCGGCAAGACCACCTTCCTACAGTATTTCGTGCTTGCTGTTTTGCTCAAGTTAATAAACTCATCCTACCTTGAAACACTCGCCAACACGCTTAGGCGTTTTTTTTACCTGTCTGTGAGAAGCAATAAAATATTAGTTTCACTAGTTCTGATATGAATGAAAGCTTCATAATGCGCCCAATAATGTGATGTGTAGTGATGTCTGTCAAGAATGCAAGGCAAACTCACACCTGTAGAGGTCAGCATCTGTCTAATCTTCTTCTAATGGGAAAAGGACACCATACTGATGGGTTTTGTCTGTTTTAGTTCCACACTTATAACAGTATTTTAAAGAAAGAAAGTGTAGATTTTGGATTTAGCCAAAATAAACACTGATAGTCTAAAAAAAATTAAATAAAATAAATAAAGGGCCAGTTTTTTTTTTTTTTTTATTCCTGTGGGGATTTTGTCTAGTCTTGTTTCACTGTCAGTTGTTGTTAGGTCTTGTTCTCGGTGCTAGATTATTTTTTGTACTTGTCATTTAGGCTTTATACCTTGATGATGAGGTTAAAAAATAGCAAATATTAGCTCATCCACGCCTACACCTTAACTGAAGCTGTGATACTCTCACCCTAAGTACTTAATCGCTTCAGGAAAACACATCAAAGAAATCAACTTGATGATTGTGTTGTCTTATATATAATTATGTAGAGAAAAAAAATATATACACATTGTGGCATAAAATTGTTTATTTGGCAAACTATGGTTATGGTGACTGTTATTATTCAATTGAATCTGTGGAATTGGAGACAAACAAACATAATGCGATAATAACATGGGCTATTTAGATAACATTTTAAAGGGCGAACAGCAAAACGAAACAGTCAAATCTTGAAAAAAAAAACATGTTTGAATAGCCTTTTTTTAGCCGCTGCATGCAAAAGATGATGAATATTTATGTGTCAGTTCTGGTTAGTGTGTGTCATACCATATGCCATTTTTCAGCACAGTGTTTGAAAGCCTGACAATTATTACGCAGAACTTGTCAAAACTAAAAAGGCCATTGGCATTTCTTAGTGTAACATTTCTGATTAGTCATTACAACATGTGTCACATAGATATTTAAAGAATGCGGTGTGGTACATACATAACATGTACCGTTTGTTTTTCACCTCTGCCAGAGCTTCTCAACCTATTCTTTGTAAATGAAGCAATTATAGAAGAGCCTCATCTAACCAATTATAATTAGCTGAAATCCCACAATGTCAAAACATGCCAAAATGGATTAATATCTAAATTTGTAATTGTTAAATGCCTCAGGTAAAGCCTGTAACATATAAATTAATTACCAGTTTTTGCAGTTTAATTTGCATTATCAAGTGGCACATTTCCATGGCCTCTTGCCAAGCCGGTATATTTTTCAGATGTACAGTAGGACTAACTGATCATTTCATCAGATCCTCTAAATAATGGGAACATCCTTTGTAGAAAGACAAGAGGTGGTTCAAAGGGACTTGCTGTGTAATGCAGATCCCAGTCACCCTCTGATTCTCGTCTTAGTACACCCCTTAGGTTTCTTCTACCAAAATCAAAACGGCAACCTTTCACTCAACAGTCTGCATCTGCACCTCTGGGCCAACCTCCTGCCCAAGGAGAGTTTTCATTGCCAGTTGTCAGCAGGACCTTGGTTTTGAAGTCTTCGTGAATAAAACAATAAAATATTCTACCACTGTGTTAGAGCGCTGCGTAGTTATCATATATGCCTCGGATAACAGCTGACACAAGGATTTTAGTCTTAAAACATTTCATATAATGTACAACAAACACATGCGGAGAAACTCTGCTGAGCTTGTATGTCCTCTTTTTACACTGATTCGCTGTGACTTAGTTTCCTGTATTTCCACTGAGATGTCCTATAGTTCAAAACTGTGTAGCTGTGGTGGCGTTTTCCTTTTCCCCATTTTCATTCATTTTTAGGGATGAAGGCTTAGATTAAAAAAGCATTTACTTGTCACTTAAATAGATCAGATGGTACAGAGTGTAAATATACCTAGAGACCATACAAAGTGTAGATTAGAGAGATGGACTGCTGATTTCAGATTAAAAGTAAATGAAGCAAAACCTGAAAGCTGATTTAGGCAATGTCAGTTTCTTTTTTTGGAATGTGATGAAAGAAGACATGCTAGGGCAGCTAGTTTGGGTGAATAAACAGAACAGATCATCCAATGTGTAGTGTTTGTATGGAGTCAGTCAGTTGAGAGATGTAGCTCAGGCTGGAAGGCTAGCTGAGTAGGCGGACAGGTATTGGGAAGAGGCTGCAGAAGCGGCAGGCAGAGCCAGTGGAGATGGACTAATTCCACCTCCCACAAATCCTCCAACAGTTGATTGCCTGGGTGGGCAGTGTCGGAGGCAATCCTCCCTGCCCTCCTCTTTGCTCTGGCATTAGGCGACTGCTCAGTGGAGAGCAACTGGCAAGCAATGACCCTCTCAGCTGGATGACACACTGCAGTTTTTCCCTGGAGCAAGAACAAATGGAGCTGTGGCAGACTGCAGAGGATATCAGGACAATTTTGATAGTCAATCTTTATCCCTGGACATGATATGTTCTGATATGTATATCTCCTGTGTCCTAAAATATACTATTGTACTTCCTGATTTGGAACTCATAGAATGTTTTTTTTTTTTAAGTGAAAAAGCAACTTTCAGGTTAATATTTCCATTCTTATTATTTTTATTCACCTTTATTTATTTAACCAGGAAGATGCTTGTTGAGATTAAAAATCTCTTTTGTGGGAGTGTCCTGGCCAAGACAATAGCAGCAGAAGTGACAGAAAATAGAAATTTCAGCCATACACCCATTCTAAAATCATACTGAAACACTATACTAATAACATACATATAAAACACTATCAGTGACTTAAAAGGTAAATGTATGATATTAAAAGGAACAGTAAAACACAGTGTATGTAAGTATCTGAAAATTGTTTCTTAAATATCACTGGTAATAAATAAATGATAAAATGCTCCCTGAATAAAAACAGTGAAACGTTACCAAGTGTGAGTCACTAACGAAGAAAAAATTAAGTCAAAAATGCTGGTTGGCTGTAGTTTCCAAGATACAGTCTTGCGTCAAATTGTGAAATTCTGAGAATTAATGAAAGAATGGCTTTTACTCCAAAGGAATGTTTGTGTCAGAGCTTCCAGATCTACTTCAAAACACTGTCTGTTTTCAGGTTCTTTCTAGTATAAGATTAATAAATATATTCTATAAAGGTACATAAACCAGTAAATATGTTTGTAATAACATTTTATCATACACACTGAAAACATCAGCTAACCAACACTTTTGTCATTTTTTTTTCTCCAGTTCATCTTATTAAGCCATACAGATCCAGAGCTACTTTTGTGGCACTTCCCAAATTAATTTCTCTCTATATGTAACCTTTCTTAAGTGATTTATCAACATTCATTATAATATTCCCTCGTGGATTTTGTGTTTTTTCAGTGAAAATTGTGTATTTCCCTTTATTTAATTTACTGATCATGTAGATGTTCATAAAAACTCAGAGTAAAGTTGAGGGTTATTATATTAGAAATAGAGAAAACTGAAGAAATGTGACTTTTTCAGCAAAGATATCATTAACTGAACATAAAACCAAGTGTCTTCATCCACTGTCATTGATCCAACTCCATGGGTTTTACTGGTGAATCAGTGTTGTAGAAGATGACGGTGTTTCCACGGTAACTATCACATCTGGTGACCATGAAAAGATGACAAACTGCATTTTATAATTATTTATATGCATTAATAGGTTTAGTGGCCCAGAAGTTATTAAACATTTTAGGTCAGTAGATGATTTTGTTGCCAGCATAAATACAAAAAATTCAACCAGTGCTGCTACCAAAACCTTCACAATATGTTCAAGTATGTCACAAAAAATAGCCATCTTTGATCTAAACACTCGTAATTTTATATATTTTATTGATAATTGCAGAAAGGAGCACACCTCCTTCATATATACCTGGGTTAATAATTGTTTTTGTTTTTGTTTTTTTTCTTTACTTTTGTGAACAGGTCTCCACAAAAACAGGAAAACCATTTGACTCTTTTTTTTGTTTTTTTTGTTTGGCTGCAGAAAGACTATTCCCTGATACAGACCTGTCTGGACTTTACTAATCACAGGTGTATTCATACAGGTACAGAGGTTAAAGAAGCGATGGAAAAGCCTTTTAAAGCTTGGAAAAGTGGCTTCACTTGTCCATGCTGGTGTGAAATGGCATGGTCATCTATTTTTGTGTCTACTCTTTTGATCGTGAGCTACTGAAATTCTTGTATTTCTTCCCTGATTTTGTCTCCTGTAGCTTTAATGATGTGTTTTTGTTAACCTGGAAGTAACAATACAAGGTTTTTGGGACTACTATTACAATATTTGTCCAGATGCAAAAAGGTGTTTTTTTTTTTTTCTGCTATTTGATAAGCTGCTGTGGAAAATAACTATCACTCTCTAATGTGTTTTCAGTAAACAGTGATGTGCATTAGTGTGGTTACGTGCTAATTAATTTTCCAGACAAGAGCTTTGTCCTTCCACTGGAAATCTGAGGGGATTCATTTTTAGGTGAGATGAGGTGTTTTTATTATTTTCCAAGAAAAAGATTTTAATTCGAGCCAGGTGCATGTAAGAGTGAAAAATCTGTAATTGTTTTTTTCTCAATAACACAACCACTTACTGGTATTTTTGGGTGTTTTTTGTATGTGCTGTATTTCTATTTTTTTTTATTTTTTATTTTACACATATGAAAACTCTGTATAAATGCTTCATTATATACACAATATTTCATACCTACATGAAACTAACGAAAACACACAATGTGATACTGAACAGGTAAAGTGATCAGTTAACAGCTAATCACTAAATTGCAACAGTTTTAAATAGAAATACTTTTGGTGTGTACATCTTAAATAAAAACGTATTTTATTATCAAAAACGTATTTGCTTAGTTGCAAAACAGTTTGAGTATGTAAAGTTGAGCATTTTTTCAGAGTAACATGTAGTCTAGAAGCCATAATATACAGTTTAAAATGCCAAAACATACTAGTTCCAACACTAGTATTTATTAATAGTGTGGTAGTATGCAACATATCCAAGAACTGCAAACACAAAATTATTTTTTTTCGTACACATATCAGGCTTATAGACATTTATGTACACATACTGTACATGTACAGTGTTCTGTTGTTAAATTCCTTCACAGATATAATGAATATAGCTCTCTGACAGTATGGCATGACAATATTAACATTTCAAAATATCCAATCATTTCCCGTGTTGGCGCCAAACCCTTAACTTTTTCATTATTATGGCAAAAAGTGGGTTTCTGTGATTTGACAGAAGCTCAAATCCAGGGCCTTCGATTTTCCAACTGACGTATAGAGGATTATCTACAGCCTCTTGATGAGATTATAATTCATCGTCTTCGTAACAGTCCTCAGTCCACATTACTCTGTCTAATTTCGTTTCGTTTTTAGCATTTAGTGACTTAATACTTAATATTAGAGACGGATGAGTACAGCTCATGAATCTTGTACATAAAGTGCATATCTAAATGTCCCAGTTGGAGAGACTGAGGCGAATTCTGAGTCCTTCTATGGCAGACACACACACACACACACACACACACACACGCAATGCAGAAACAATCTGTATCAACACACAGAAACAAATAGTAGTTATCAAGATGAAGCGTGCTGATAATAGGTTCACCTTCTGCGTTGACCTAATGGGTGAAATCAAAAGTAGGGGCAGCAACAGACAGCAGAATCAATATTAAGCACTTATCCTGATTGGGCACTATGGGGACATCAGTGTTAAAGCTGGTAGGGTGGTTAGCAAACTTTTATTTCCTGCCATTCCGTTGCCTCCTTTCCAGCCTGGGAGTTTATCTGCTTTAAAGAAATGCATCTGTGCACTTTAAAGCAAAAACATCTAAAAAGGTACATACATTGCTCTATACTATGGGGGTTTTAATTTTATAAGGGAACAACTATACAGTACAGAACACGTGCTATCCCTAATTTAATACAGATACAGCTGTCAGGTATGAAGGTACATACTGTACTATCCCTCAGCTGTCTAACTAGAGAACGTGGCCTCTGGCTTCGAGCACGTTATCAAGTACAAGTGTCCATCTGCCGACTGCTCAGCATTTGACAGTTCATCAATAGCAGTGATGCTATTAATAACTTGGTTCCAACACAACAGCCTAGGGACTAGGTTAGATAAGAAACATTAATCTCCTGATAAGTCTGTCTGGTGAGCAGCATAAAAACAGAGCTGCAGCTGATAGGAAAGACGGGCGATTTTAATTTAAGCTTCCACAATTAAAAAGTAAAGAGTTTTCAATGAGATTTTTACATGTTTTTCTAAGATGCATTAAAAAGTTCTTGTTAAGTGATGATTAATAGAAGGCTTGTTTTTAGAGTTTTCAGCCTTGGATATTAAAACCTGCCCTTAAACAAGTTGTGTAGGGGACCATTTTGCACACATTTCTGATTTTTTGGCTTATGAAGCATATACTGTATATAGCTACAGTGACATTTTGTTGCTGCCAACAAGGTTCAGGGCTCACCAGTCGAAAAAGACCAGCAGCTTGATGAATTCCCAAGCTTTTTTACTTTGTGTTCTCAAACAACAAACTATACACAGTGGATTTTTGGCAAGTAGAAACTGCCCTTTTAAGAGCTAATGCATGCATGATGTGACACTGGGCACTGTCCAATAAAAACCAACGAGCATTTTAATGGATGCAGGACAATTTGTACAGTAATGTTATTTAAGTCTCTTACAGTGATTCAAGGCTGATTAGGCCAGGTAATTTAACTGGTTCTATACTTTAGACTCAATGAGCCAGACAAAAACACACTCTTACACAACTGAGCTTCACCTATGAATTAGTGATGTGCTAAAGAAAAAAAAAAAAATCCTTTTCATCAGTTGATTTTCAAGCTTGATCCCAGCTGTGTGTGCAGTGGTGTATTCTACTTCCTCTCTATCAGCCTCAAAAGCAGCACTGACACTACACACAGATCCAGCAAAAGGTTTTAAATTGCTGGGACTGCAATGAATTGTTCATTGCATTATTTAATAGTTGGTCTGTTTTGGGCCCGGTTAATTTTATTTGTTCGTGAGAAGGCTGGGGATAGAGCTGCAGCGGCATAATTGCTGGCATTTTTAATGGTCATATAAATTAATTTCAGTTTCAGGTTATCCTAAGGTTAGGCTCTTTGTTGAAGAGCATCTCACTTTAGGCAGGGAAAAATTGGAGCGAATGCCTGCAGTATTAGATTGTCCCAGTGGGATTAGGCCATAGCAAATGTTAATTGAAACTATCGCTGTTCTGTTAAGCTATTGGATAATGTTAGGCTCTGTATTTCTCATTCTTTTCAAAACTAATATACAAAAATAATACCAGGAGATTGGCTCTGAAGAATTTAACCATTTTTGTGCAAAGACACCGGCCCTGTCTGCTCCTCCTGGTTTATTGGAACATACAGCATTTGGTCTTCATCTGTTGTACTTTCAAATGTTCTGAGGCACCTTAAGGAAGTGCATAGAGAAACCCTGCTACCTATGTGCTGATGACATTTCTCAGTAACACAAGCCATGTTCATTCCTACTGTTTTAATAGTGCCTTTCCATGCCAACTTATCTGATGACATCACTGAGTAATGCAACCCTCTCCCTTGTTTTGCCTGAGTTTAAGAATTGAATTCTCATGTGATGCAATTCATAGCAATGAGTTATACTATTGAAATATAAAATAATCACAAGAATCCAAAAATTATGTCAGCTGTACATAACTTTGTAGCATTATACCTGATTCATATTCCCTTTTAAAGCTAATCACAGGCATTGGGGGCTTTTTTCTTTATTGTTTTATCGATAGCAAAGCTCATTAATGGTCTGAACTGCACAGGCAGGTTTTCCATTGCAAGCATTTCATCAGAAAAAAGTGTTCTTTACATGCTATGAATTAGTGTTTTCATGGCAAATATAAATAGCATATATATATATATTATTTAGAATCTAAACAGCAACATACCATTTTCTTTTCTCTTTGGAAAAATAGCTTATAAGTTTTTTTTTTTTTTTTTTTTATGCATAAGGCCATTGTTTATTGCTTATACAGATCCCAATTAGCTTCCTTCATAATGGTTGCTACGCTTCCTGGGGTCTGTTAAAATACAAATACAGTTTACAAAATACAAACATAAATAAAAACAAATTTACAATACACTGTTATCATCAGCAAGCTGAAAATGTCATCTCAAATCACAAACCTTAAAAGATTTTAACTTTTACCTTTACCACAACTTGGAGTCAAAACAATCATCTGCATTACCGTATTTCCTGAAGTAGTTCCTGCTTGAGTGTTATTTTGAATGAACGTAAGCTTTTAGTGTGTTTGATGTATGAAGATAACTTTTTCCATAGACCAGAGGCCCTGTAAAAGACAGAATTTTTCAATCAATTTGTTTTTGGTTTGAGAAGTTCAAGGTGACCCGTGGTAACCTGTCTGGTGCTATGATTATGTTGTAGACCTCTGTGCCTTATTCTGTCAGTAAGAAAGTCAGGTTTCCCCTTCACAATAACACTCCTCATAAGGAGGAGGAGGTTAAATTTAATTTTTGCTTCGACGGTCAACCATGATAGACTGCAATGCATTTTTGTAATGTTTGTTCTGAAGGAACAGTTAAGAGTCAATCTAGCTACTCCATTTTTTGCTGCCATGAAATTCTTTATTAAGTTCCATATTTGCTTGTTTATCTATTTATTTATTTATTTAAGAAGAGCATAGATCGAACATAAAACTTTAAAATGAAGGAGGAGAAAGAGAAGGAAAAAATGGGAAGAGAAAAAAAAATGGGAAGAGAAAAGAAAGAGAAAAATATTGTATAAGTTGAGAAAACAGTACATGCTATGACTGATAAAATACCAACAATTATTGAAAGTGTGCTAGATATATATTATATAGTGTCTTAAAATAGACTTTAGTGAAAATAAACTGCTTTTACTTGTGGAAAGGGCTTGAAAGATCATTATCATTTTATAGATGTTGCACTAACCCAAAATAGGTTTTCATTTATTCAATCATGTTCAACATAACTTGCTCAGCTATATTTTGGTCTATCCACCCACTTTCATAACTTGCCAATAGGCAGATTCTGTACTACTCTTTGCATTTTTCCATTCCACTGTGTTTACTTTGCACGGTGTTTATTTGTAGTGGATGTGTTTTGCCATTATACACTAATGGATGACATTTCAGTCCAAGTGTCAAGTGTCAGAGAAAAATAAAACCTCTAGACACTATATAATAAAGCACAGGCAGTGATCTTAACTGGATGTTTTTGTGTGTGTGTGTGTGTGTGTGTGTGTGTGTGTGTGTGTTCCAGTTGACTTAAAACATGACCCTGGACATTCATTATAATGTATATGCATCCATTAAATGTGCTGTCTGTGTTGAAGGTAATTGCGGGTTGATAAAAATTTAACTGGCAGTGACTTCTAAAGGTTGGGTGCCCGGGTGAATGAAGTGAAGTTATTCCATCTTAAATTTGGCTTAGGGCACCAAGTGAACCAACTAAATGTACCTGACTTCTGCGGTAAAATTACACCAAAGAACCCATTCATAGTGACAGGAGAATGATGATTTATGTTGTTTCTTTCAAACCCTGAGGAAATGAACTCTAATGTCATCTATGTACACATGAATCACCTTTTCTTCACTGAGTTTGAGCATTCAGAAATAGTCTACCCTTGACTGTGAAATGCCAGTGCAGTGTGAAGGATAGCAGATATTAGATTTGTTGCCTAGAAAAACAGAGGTAAGATAATTATCGAAGGGCAGTGTTGTTGACGATAAGCTGTTAAAACGTGCAGCAGGGCATGAAACTTGTTTGCTACAGAGGCAGTTTAGCCTGATGAAACAAGGAAATAAATGATTTAATTAGTGACTTTTTAAACATACATCTTAAGAGGACTTTCAGATACCAATTTCCTCAGAGTGGTTTATGCAGAGTTTTTTATTTTTTTTTTTTTACGAGAAAAAAAAAAAAAAAATATGTGCACTGACAAGTGGGCCAAATGTGTTTTCCAGCTATATCATTATAGATTAGATAGATTAGATTTACCACCCTCTTACAGACCTCATTGCCTTTAACATAATTGTGCCTTCCTGCCTGGTGATATCACTGTATTCAAGCTGACAACCGTGACCACACTATTAATGAATTTCCCATAAATGCAAACTGGGTCATATATTTATCCATAATCAATTAATACATAGTGAAAGGGGTCTTCAAAGGATACAAATAGCAAGCATGATCAGACAACCATGTTGACTGTTGCAGAGCAGTGCGGTGGAAAAAAAAAACAACAATGAAATTACACTTAGTGAAATTTTGATTATAGGATTTGTTTTGAGGCTCCTCTATAATGCATTAGAGCTTGAGATTGAAAGCATACCACAGATTATAAAGCTTAGAGATGTAATCAGCTAATATTGTCATCCTGTCGATACATATACTGTAGATGTTAAGTAAAACCTTTTAGTAAATAAAGGTCACTCAGATAAATTATCCTTGTATTAATTATTGGAAAATAGCCAAGCAAGCGATGAAAGGCAAGCTAATCATTGCACTTAAAAGCAGGATAGATGCAGTGATTGGATTGATGGACTTCTTAAACCGTCAAACGCGGAGGACTCAGTGATGGGGAGGACCGTTTCAAATATTCTAAGGGCGAATGTTCTTGTGAAACATCTATTAATCACTGAGATTTTGTCCATGCAGATGAATGGTAGTGTCGGTTTTCTGTGCGCACTGCCATATAATCATTAGCTACAACAGCCGCTCAAGCCAAGATAGACATAGAGGCTAATCAGTGGCTGTAATGGACACACTTCATAATTGTCAGTCTTTTGTGAAATGGTATGGGGACCCTAAACTGGGGAGAATGAGAGCATACTATGAAATGCAAGCGGCTTTGATTGCATGAGCTGAGGAAGTGATGTGCCTATATACTCATTATTTTAGTGGTGTCTAAAGAACATAGAGGATTTTAAACATTTAATACCAAAGAAATTTCAAAGTACAAATGTCGTTCTATTCTTATAGCTACTGAAGCAAAGTGAGTTCCCTATAATTAAGGCAACTTTATAGGCACTGTTCCCAGGCGAGCGTATGTACGAGTACCTGTGTTAGATGTTTCATCTTTATTAGCCAGAGCATGGTAAGCCTAGCTCTTCATGCACTAATCCCCAGCTAAAGAAACAGCTTTCAAGGAATTAACATCAAAAGTAAAGCTTTGCGTGCCGGCGGGGGAGCTTTCAACAGAGCCTGCCTCAACTATCTCCTAAGTATTTTCAGAGCCTCAGGGATGAAGTGGAAGTTAAGTTTAACTTGCTCTGTGTTCTTCAGCAAGTCTTTGACCTTGTTCTCAGGTCTCTTAATAATCCCCGATATGTTTGAATCCGTACAGCGTTTGGGGCGTTTCCATTGGGCTCTGCCAGAGGGTTAGGATTTTTCACCAGGACCTATCGCCCGCTCTTCCGCTCGAACAAAATTCCCCTCATCAGCAGGTTGGGGGACATGGAGCATTAGGTGTTACTTCAGCACCTGGTAGAAGTGACTCTACAGCAGAATCAAATGCAGTACATTGTAACACGTCATCTTCTGTGTAGCAGGATTTTCTCTATGAAAATTGAGTTTTACCAGTGAAATCTATTACTTTAAGACTTGAAAATTATGTTACTTTTGTTTACTGTTTCCTTACTTGTACAGAGAAACGCACTGTTGAACATGAAATTATATATATTTTTTTCCTTTTATGAAATGATTGTTATAAAGTAATTTATTCTTGATAGATAAAGTGTAACTGTGACTGTAATGTAATCATTACACCTGGTCAAAGGGGATTACTGATAGGTATATGAAGATGAATGTGTCTAAAAATGAATTTATTATATTACCGTTTTATGCCACCAAATCAAATATATTTAATTACAAAAAAAAACAAAAACTTTCTATTATTTAAGCTGAAATGCAACATTAGTTTTTGTTATCACAGCCAAATAAATATGATTACCTTTCAGCATATGACAGAACCAAAGAATTTTAAACAGACAATTAAAACATTATCAGTGTTCTGTAATGGCTGCACAATTAGGTGTTTTCTTTCTTTTTTTTTCTCTCTTTCTTTTTGTTATTTAAGTTTGTTTTACATTTTCACAAAATAAAAATGCAACGCAACAACAAAATATACAACATAACCAGTTGTGTGGAATTCATGGTGTACAGAATGTCATCGTTTATCATTCCAATTAGGTAATCTCTGACACTTTTCATATAAATATGCTAAATTCATATACTGTAAGTCAGCATACAAGTGAACTCCTCCATAACAAAAACATCTTGAACGCTTTTCAGCCATTGATCAGACTTTAGAGTGTTCACAGTAAGCTACTTGCTAGTAACAG
Source organism: Apogon hyalosoma (assembly GCA_037367295.1). NCBI lineage: Eukaryota > Metazoa > Chordata > Actinopteri > Kurtiformes > Apogonidae > Apogon > Apogon hyalosoma. Next base: position 2,903,615 of record JAPQRP010000008.1, read on the forward strand.
CTTTTTTTTAGCAGCTGCAGGTACATCTTATATCATAACATCATCAAAATGTTCCTGAGGACATTGCTCTTGTGAAGCAGATATTTTAAGGATTCACACAGGTAAGGGGGATAAATTAGTGCTGAGCAACGTGCCTAAAATAACGTAGGGAAACTTAAGGTAACTTGTGATATAAAATATAAAATGTATGCAGTGCAATGTTTAATGCCTTATTTGTAAGTCTGTGTGTGCTAAAAATACATTTTTCACATATGCACAGCAAACTGTACATTAAAGGTGTTAACATGGTAAATGTACACATTATATTTTTTATATGAGAATAGTTCAATATGTCATATTAATTTCTATTGCTAATTAAGTGGTGTATTACTTTTGTTTGGACAATTTAGAAGATTATCATGCAATTAATCATTTAATTTTTAGTTACAATGTGTTGTTATTTTCTATATATTACATGTACAAGTATGACAGCAGTTTATTTACAGCCCCTTTGTGTGAGAGTAGATTTCTTACATGTCATTATTTATATGCAACAGACAAAAGTGTGACAGTCTCAGAATAATGCGTCCTCCTGAGGTGAAGATCTGCTGTCTTGCTGTGCAGCATTTCAGGCAGCAGGTTCGACAAAACTGAGTCTCAACCTGAACTCTGACAGTGCAAACCCTGAGACACAACGTTTTTGGTTTTATAACTGCAGATGAGAGTTAGTTCAGTCTAAGAGTTAGGTGTGTGCCTGCTGAATGAAAAAGTCCATCATTGAGGGAGTTAAGACATAACGATTCACCATGGTAACCGGTATTCATATGAAAGAGCTACACAGTTAATTCAGTGAAGTGGAAAACAGGTCCATTCTCATATGTTTATGTTTATATTAAAAAAAAAAAAAAAAAAAAAAAATCAACTAACTTTAATATCCCTTTAGGGAAATTCAGTCTCTGCATTTTACCCATCCTAATACACACAGCACCTAGTATTAACATTAGCATTAGCATTAGCACACATTATGAACAGCTGGGCAGGTGACCAACTCCACTGAACGAAAAATTAACCTATGTGTAATATTTTTTAAAAATGTGAAGAAAAGAGGCAAACTCAACATAGAAGGGTGAGAATCAAAATTCTTGCTGTGAGGTGGGGGAGCTAACCACTACGCCACCTACTACCACTTTGTCACAGCGCCACATTTATACGCGGGCGCTTCTATGAAACTGGTCCTAAAAACAGGACATGGGGGCTAAAAATTCAAACCAGATGTAGACTAATGTTATGAAGCAAGTTTGGAAGCACTTTGGGTTTATTTTTCAGATAAAATATTTAAAAATTATTTTACATAATATTTAATAAAAAAAAAATGCATGTAACAGTCAAAAGGACACGAAAATTATGTGCTACTGTTTTTCTAAATATCTCTTTATTCTCTCACAGGTACATTTTGGGAATTGAACTCATTATTCAAGGCAGAGTGTTTCACAAAAATGACCACTGTTACAAAATCATTCACGATTTATATGCGTTTAACTTGGCAGGTTCTGCATGTAACACAGGTGGACACGATGGGTTACATACAAAACCTGGAATGAGACTGCCAATTAATTAAAAGCCTGCATGTCTGGATTAGAAAAACCACTAGAATCATCAAATTTAACACACTGTCTTTATTATGAGACCATTTCAAGCTATGTTTTCCAGATCAAATGCACTGACACCTAGGTAGCTTTTCCAGTCCCGATTTTGGTCCTATTTTTGGCACAAATATTTAATTAAAAGTTAATTAATTTTGGGATGGTTCAGAGCAGGAGTATAAATTTTATTTGCATTTATCTGAGGTAATCATTAGGTACATCCTGGGTGGAAATATGTCTAAATTTCTCTTTTATTATTGGGTCTAAAAAGCTGGAAAAGTACCAGATACCAAAATAAACCCAGTTTCACAGAAGCGCCCATGTGACTAAAAACAAAGTATTGGCATAGTGGAGAATAAACAGCCTGAGTAATATGAAAAAAAAAAGTAACTTATTTAGTGCCAGCCTCAAAGTTACTACCTTATGGATTATATTTATCTGGTTCTAGTTTAAACTTGATTGGAACAAAATGCAGGAAGTACCAAAAGGTTATAGGCTCATGGAATCCAGTGGATAACATTTCGTTAATCTTAAAGTGAAAACTCATTAAAATTGAACCCAAAGTAAAGAAAAATGTGACAAAATGTAAATTCAACCAGCAACTTGTGTGACAGGTTGTAGTCAGACAAGGCTAGTCAATTTTATATCATTGCTCCTTGCAGTAGTTATTATAGTATCAGCTTTTCATGTCATATAACTTTATTCTCAGTTGTTATACACTAATAATAAGATTACACAACCAGTGTTAATGAGAAAGGAACACAAATGGTTTTGGATTTGTATGAGTGGTTCAATTGTGCTGTGATGGGTTAGTAATGCCACTGGGGTTGGAGAGGGGGCAATACCTCTGCGTGCTCTATTCCTTCCTCAATACAGATGAGCGAAGGCAAGAACAAATGTGTGGTTTTCTCATTCTTCTTTCACTGCTATATCCCCTGGTTAAGGTAATTACCGTACACCAAGCACTGTGAACGTCGAGACACGTGTTTGTGGCAGCTTCCTTTTGTTATTACGATTTTTATATCAAGAAAGATGTGTTATGTACTGTTTCATTGTTGAAAGAGTCCGAGTCAACTTCGGGGCGGCTGTGGCTCAGGAGGTAGAGCGGGTTATCCAATAACCAAAGGGCTGGGGGTTCAAATCCCGCTCTGTCTCGCTCGTAGTCATGTCCTTGCCTCACATTGGTGTATAAATGTGTGTGGTGGTGGTTGTGGGAGGGGCTGTAGGCACGATTTGGTGTAGTTTACCACCACCAGAGTGAAAATGTGTGAGCGAATGAATAATGGATCCACTGTATGTGCTTTAAGTATGCGTTAATAGAAAAGACCTATATAAATCTAATCCATCATTATTATTCATTTGGATTGTATTTAAGCTAGCGGGAGACCCTTTAGCCACACTGCCATCTTCCCCTATGCGACATACTGTACGGTCATAGCCACATAAGCTAATCGCAGTGTCTTGTTCCGTTGTACTTAAACTTCTCTGATTATATGTTTGCTCTGCCCTGACCTGTTGATTCAGCAGCAGAAATGAATAAATAAATAGGTGAACTGGTAATGAGTTAAAGTGGTTAAAAATGCAATTCACGAGTTAATGTTATGTAGTAATTTAGTTCCAAAGGTACTCCAAAGTGTTTTTTTTTAATGTATTAATTCAAGTCAGCATGTGCATTTAAATCTGCATATCAATGCTCAATTTGTTTGTTAAAGTCTGCATATTAATACTCAATACAGACGAGCGAAGGCAAGAGCAAACTCGTGGTTTTCTCATTCTTCCCTCACTGCTATTTCTCCTATTTATCTGTACAACACTCGCTCATTCTGAAACACATAATCGTTGCCTACCCTTCTACACAGACATACGATTCATTAATCATAGATTTAGTGTAAAATGTTCTTTGGAGATTCACAGTATGCTTGCTGAAAGTTTTCAAGGAAGTAGTATAATGCATGTTCTGAGCTGTCATCTCTTAATGTGTATAATGTTACCATGTGAATCTATAAAAAAACATCCACTTATAAAAGAAATGAATGAAAGTGTGTGGATTTTAGACTGTGCTGAGAGTGAACCATTGATGTGTGATTTGTAAGCATGAGGCCATAGATCATGTTTTAAATGAATGACTGCAGTATCAGGATTATGAAGTTGGTATTCACTTGGAAAATAAACTAATATAAAACAGACTTTAGAGCAGTGTGATCTGTCGTACTTAAAGTTTAATGAAAGGATGGATCATAGATGTGCATGTCGTTTCTTTCATGCTGTTTCTATGACGAAGGAAATGCAGCAGCAAAAGGGAGGAGACTCACAGAAACTAATTAAAAAATGAAAAAAACAACACAATGGCCTCACAGGGTAAATTGCCATAGGAGGGCTTGGCAAACTAGCCACAAGGTCGTACGATATTTTGACTTAAAATAATGATCTACCATGTAAATCACAATTTTCTCACCTCTTATTATAAAACAATTAAATTACAAACAGACCATATTCTCCTATATTGTGCATGATGATTGCTTTTTATTTATTTATTATTTTTTTATTGTAATTTGACAAGAAACTCATAATTGCGACCCAAATTTTCAACAATATTTTAACAGCAAACATCAATCACATTTTTGTATACATAGAGCTGCAGTGTTTCCATTAGTTCCCAACATAATGGTGGTCTATTTTGCTCTGTCAGAGTTTGATAGTGAATGGAAAACATTTTCGCAACAGCATCTGTGTAAATCAGACCTGCATCTGGTGGACTTAAAGTAGTTCTTCATCATCATTTCTTTAACAGCGGCAAAATAATATGAACTCTGCAAATTAATGCGGCATGAAACTGAACATCTTAGAGCAGACAGATGCTCAAATATTGCTATAAATGGACTGAAATAAACGCAGGAGCAGGGAGCAGCAGGGGTTTAGGTGGAGGCAGCGCTCACTGTCAAAAGGGGTGGACAAGGGGTCATTATAATATTCAATAAGATAGATGATATGTTAAAATATGCCATAATTGAAGATCGTGGAATTGCTCACTCAATGCTCCAGAAAAAGAGTTAAACTGAACTCTCTTTGTGAAAAAGAAAACCCTAAGATTCCCATATTTAAAAGTTAACAATCTATGACTTTACACTTAACCTGCTTTGAGAAACAGAGCCCTGGTTTTTAATGAACACAAACTTTAGTGCTGTTTAGACACAGCGCAGGGAGACAGGATTACATCGGGTTACAATAGTAAATGTCAGAAGCATCTGTTCCAGTTCAGATGTATTTAATTGACTTAACCCTTTACCGGGCAAGTGACTGTTTTTGGTCATTTCAGCATACATTACAAGACAGTGACAGCAACAGTTATATAGTGAGGACAGTGAGTTAACACTCTCTGGTCCAATGTGGTCTACAGGGTCTGTAAGGTCCACCTCTGCATGAACAGTGAGTGGACCTGCTTTGTTAGGTACCAT
>JAPQRP010000008.1:2908791-2920979 GCA_037367295.1 Apogon hyalosoma
CTACTGAGAATCATTTTGAGTTGCTACAATGACATTTTGGCAAAATGGACCAGTCTGCTGCATCATTTTTTCATTTCCATTTTTGTGGTGTCTTTGATTTCCCCCCTCTATAGGGTGATCATTTTCATTTCTATCCAATTATGTGGCATCATTTTGTTACTAATACATCACCTACTTATTATCAGGAAAGATATTCAAGATAATTTTTCCCCCCGTTTAGATCTGATGTGTTTTCGAAGTGTTCCTCTAATTTTTTTGAGCAGTATATATGTTTTTCAATTGAATGAATGTCCGCAGTTTCGGTTTAACCAGGATCCCATTCACCCATTTTTCTTCAAAAGCAGAAATGAGGTTAGCTCTGATCTTGTTATTGCTACATGTAAGGTTTTTATGGAATATATATTGAAGTTGTGCTTCCGCAAAGACATCTCTGACCTCTGCCACCCAAGGGGACCTTGTCTTACTCCAGTCAAATACTTTTTGGTTATTCGAATATCCAACATATTAATTTGATTCCATAATTTAACCATTTCACATTTTCTTTGAACTGAACCAGGAACCCAGCCCATATCACCCTGTGCTGCCAAAACTAGAACAAATTTATGGACCCCAAGAAAGCAGCAGATTGCTCTGTTTTCAATAGCGTCTAAAGCTGGACATTGTTTGGCCCCCCATACACCTGCAGTGTAGTTTAGGACAGGACACACACAAGCTTCTACAACTGTGAATATGTTCCAAAATCAAGATCTTTACAGACTTTCAGCTTATTTATGACAGAGCCCAGGGCTCTGCTGGCTGAAGCAGCTAACGGTTTAACTCCACACTCCAGATTCATGAATTCATCAAACATAAATCCCAAATACTTATATTGAAAAGTATATTTTACATTGAAATTACCAAGTGAAATAACTCTTGTTCTTTGTGGGAACCATTTTTTCCTAAAATGCAAAATTTGTGTTTTAGCTTGATTTACAGTAAGCCTCCATCTACAACACCAATTTTGTAAAACATTCAACATCGTCTGTAGGTCCTCCTCTGACTCAGCCAGCAGAGCAACATCATCTGCATAAAGCAGAATGCCCCCAGTGACATTATCCAGATGTACACCCAGGTTCAGATGTTTGATTTCAAGAGCCAAGTCATCAATAAATAAAGACAACAGGCTTGGGGATAGGACATCCCCTTATTTTACACCAGAAGGTATATGGAACCACCCAGTCTGCAAATCACTCACTTGAACTAGGGATGTAAACAATCTCACTCCATCATGTCAGAAAAATGTTAGTAAGGCCCATTTCTTCTAAAATTGCCCCTCTTCAGAATAAACTGCCCCTCCTCAAAATTTATTCTGAAGAGGGGCAGAATATATCTGCAGAATTAATTTTGTTCTACTACATAAAGGTCATTGCCTGTACTGTATTCAAAGGTACAATTAATCCATCATTAAGGAATATGACATGCTTTTTTCATGAAGTATATAGACAATATTTAGCTTTCATTCTTATAGACACTATTGAAAGAGAAATTCAGGTTTGCAGGAAAATCGCCGCTTATCAATTAATCATTAATCAATCAATAAGGACAACCAACTAATGATTAATGAATTAATCGATAATTTACATCCCTAACTTGAACATAACCAACACAGTCATCATACAGTGATTTTAGTGCTCTGAAGAATCTCCCATTGACCCCGGCTTGAAGAAGCTTCAAATACAGCAGGTCTCTTTTTACCCAGTCAAAGGCTTTTTTGAAGTCCACAAAACAAACAAAAGTGGATTTACTTTCCATTATTCTGGTCCTGACAATTGTTGACACAGTATAAATATGATCAATACATGCCCTATGTTTTCTAAATTCATTTTGTTCATCCACCAAACATTCCATTGTTTCACAATAATTGATCAACTGAGCATTTAAAATACTTGAATAAATTTTGTAAACTGTGCTCAGGAAACTGATTCCTTTATAACTGAGTGGTATTCTGGGATCGTCCTTTGCTGATTTAGGTATGGGTTTGATGATGGATTTATACCATGTTGAGGGGACAATGCCATATTCAAAACACTGATTAAATAAACTTAAGAGCACATTTGAAAGTTGTGGACATTTCAGCACTTCATTTGGGATTTCTTCTATTCCCATTGCCTTGTTCAATTTAACTTTATGCAGAGCATCTTTTACCTCTTCTAATGTAATATTTGAATTCAGAAACATATTCAACTGAAAACAAACATCCATTCTAAGTTCTAAGTCCTCCTTCAACTTAAGGGATACATCATAAAAAGTGGAATCAAAATTTGAAGACATTAATTCTCCTGAAAGCAAATTAGAGAAGTCCTGCTCCCATTTTTCAATAACCCCTTCTTTTCTCCTTTCTACTGCCCCATTATCTAGAATTACTTCCAATGGAATTTTATTAAGTCTTTGTGGACCTAATTTGTGTATTTCTTTCCAAAACATCTGAGGGATTTTTTTGTTTGTAGATAATCAAGTTTTAATGCTAGACCCTTGAGCAATTTTCTTTTGTAGATCTTTACATGTTTATCAAATAGCAGTCGCTTGTGTTTATAGTTTTCTCTTAAATCCTGTTTATGTAAATGGTCTTTGCAATTTAGGAACCTTTCTTCAGCTAGTTTATGATCAGTCCATAACTTTTGAAGATGGGCATTCCAAAAAGGCTTTGATAACTTTTTTGAGTGATATAAATATTCTTTATTTATTGGATTTTGAAGCTTGTTCATTTGAGCAGTCAAGAATTTGCAAAATTCATTGTACCATTTATCAATATCATGTTGAGAATGTTGGGATGTCTCTGATTTATCTATTAGCTCCAGTAGTGTAGACTGGCAATTAATAGAGCCTAGGAAGTTTTCAGGGGGAAGTCTCTGTCTCCTTTTGGGACAGCATTTTGGCATATATTCTTCAGCCATTTGGATGCCCACTTTAAAAGTCAAAAATAATAAAGAATGGTCAGATAAATGACATCTATCTCCAATAAGGGAAAGACATTCAGCTGTATTTTGGTCCATAAGGTCAGTGGCAGTGATAACTGTAAACTCAAGACAGGATTCTATGCATCTGTGGGGAGTGACAACATAATCAACCACGGCACAGCCTCTGACTGAAACACTAGTAAAGTTATCTTCATTCCCATTTAACCTGCCGTTCAAAACACAGCATTTAGAGTCTCTCAAAAACTCAAGAAATGAGTCCCCGTGAGTATTACAAATCAAATCTAAAGCCACTCTTGGTGGAACATTGTCTATGTCCCCTATACAATCCTCTTTATCACCAGTGCGACTATTAAAGTTGTCGCAAACATAAATTGCATCTACATCAAGACGATAAATCTGTGCCAACAAACACGCAAAGAATGTCTCGGAGTCTTTCCCTCGGGTAGAGCCCTCTGAGGAAACATAGCAAGAGAACACCACAAAGTTATACTTCAGGTATCGGTGTTCAAAATGCACTCCTATAATGCCATCCACTGACTTTTCCACCACATTGATTTTAAAGTGTTCAAAGAGTTTGCTTCTGACCAAAAGTCCAACTCCACAGGAGTCCTTTGTTGCATTTATATGTCTGTTTCGATTATTTCCAAACCAGCAGTAACCACTTAACTCCACAGCCCTATCTCCAGTCAAATGCATCTCAAGAGAAATAATATCAGGGTTGAGAGACTGAAGCATTAAACCCCTAAGTTTACAGTTTGCAGATGTCCAGCCATTCATGTTCTAGTGCACTAAAGACAAACAAGACGAGTCAGATCTTACTGGATTGGTAGCAGCTCCTCAGCGTCTCCAGGTTCTATCACCTGAAGCCGCAGGTGGCGGCTCAGATGCACCACGTTTGAGAAGTTTTCAATTTCCCGACACGTAATAATCCTTTCCATTCGTTAAATCCCTCAGAAGCACCTTGAAATTCTCCTCCATCACACGATCTGTGTGACTTCGCCGATCTGATGTAAATCCGTTTAAACTTGGTCTGTGATTTTAGGTTGGCCTTTCCTTGAAGCACGGCCACCTTTTCTCTCACGGATGCAAACTCCACTTTCACTACACCGGGGCCTGGGCCTCACGCACGCAGCCTCTTCAGCGCTACCAGTGTCACAGTTTGGTCACAATCACAACCATCCTCGATCACCTCTCTGATCTTATCCATCAGATCCTCATTCTCATCATAAGACAAGCCTGTGACAACAATGGAGACATCAGGATCAAATGTATTTGTGGGGCGATCATAATGAGTCGTAACTTTTCCTCCCATTGATCCAGTCGAGTTTTAAGGGCACCAATTTCCTACTCAATAATGTCCTGAATCTCTTTGAAACACTTTTTGAACTCACCTTTCAAAACCCTCTCCAGTGAGTTATAAAGCCCATCCACTTTGCTATTAAGTTGCTTTTCCAGATTATCAGTTCTTGTAGTCATCATTCTGAATTCCTTCCCGTAACACTTGTACGCTGGCCTCCTCATCTTTGTCTGGCCCCCGGTTGCGCAAAATTATTGTTTTTTCAGCCATTGCACAAATTTATATAAATCAAAACTTCACAGAATTGTCTTCACCAAGGAAAAGACAAAAAATTGTTGTGCCCTTGCTAGCAACAGATCCGATAATTAACCAGTTTAGTCACATTACAGGATTTTACTTATAGCCATTAGTGGAGGCCGGTGCACAGTGCAGAGCTGCACCACCACAGGTGGTGTCACAATATCAGTCTATTTTATTTTTAGTCTATTTTTTTTATTTAGTTAGTTAGTGTGTTTGTTTTCAAATTGTTCATCTCTACTCTATATACCGGTATGTCTCTATATATGGTGTAATATACAGGAATCCATGCTTGTACTAGCTACTTAACAATTCTGCCAAAGATTTGGATGTCGGGCTGTCCTCCCTGCATTCAGCCAAATCCTGCAAACCTGATTGGATGGCAGATCACATTACAACTGGATAATGACCTAAAACACATTGCAAAAGCAACAGTGTGGAGTGTGTCTGGTGATGTCCATGGGTTCCAGACTTCAGGTGTTCATTGAATGCAAAGGATTTTCACACCAAATATTAAAAACAATCCTTATATTTTTAACAATTGCAGTGTGTCGAATTACTTTTGAGCCACTGAACATGGAGAGACTACATTTAAAATGTGTAATTCCTTGTAATTCCTTATTAAACCCCTTGAATTAAAGCTGAAGGATTCACACTTTAATCACATCTTCATTGTTTCATTTCAGATCCACTGTGGTGGTGTACAGAGGAAACATTAAATTTGTGTTAGTGTCCGAATATAGACCTGACTGTATACTAATGGAAGTTATTCGATATCATATATTATTTTCAGGTCACATTGGCAGCCTGGCAGGAGTTTGACAGTCAGCAGGAAGCTGTGCTTGAGTTTGTCAACAAGGCATGTTCTGCAATGGAAAGAGATCTGAACTTTAGTAGCCCGGAGAGCCTGGCAGTGGAACTGGACCAGGCTAGAGTGAGTATCGTTTGGTTTTAGTTCATATTTACCTAGATATTTACAACTTGAAACATGGTAGTTTAGTTTTGTGTCTCACAAATAGGTGATGCTGAAGCAGTGTGAAGCAGAGGCCTCTCATATGAACACGTTGTTAAAAAGAGCAACGGAAATCCAGCTTGGTCCAAAGAATAAGAATTTGCTTGTTCAACAAGCTCGTTCCTTGAGTGAGCAAGTGGACAAAGTGGAGGCTGGCCTCAAAAATGAGTAAGATCATGATCAGTTTTGCATACTCATACATTGAAATGTTGCAAATTTTGAGAGGGGTTTGTTTTTTATGTCTAAGTGAGGTATTATCTGTTTATTTGATTTACTTTAGTGCAGCGTGAATGCATCATATCTGCTTGTATTCCAGTGTTAAGACTTTGGAAGAAATGAAAATTCAGTGGTATCGATTTGGAACTGGATTTGAAACCTTTTCCGCATGGATATCAGAAAAGGAAAAGCAACTGGATGTCCTGAAAAACTCTACTCTTCCTCTTGAGCAACAGACTAGCACACTGAAGGTAATTGTGTATCATAAAGCTGCAACTGTCTCCTATCATACTCTATAACTGTACTCCGCCCACCCATACAGCAGGGGTATATAATAATACCAGGAATCCCATTCGTCTTTCCATCTGTCCATCTGAGATTTTTGTCCAGCTGATTTTTCGAAGATTCCTGATTCTTTTCAAATTTGATACACGTTTTCTTTACAATTAGAAGAGGTGCAGTGCAGTTTGATGGCTGAATTAAATAAAACTTTTTTTTTTTTTTTACAAATTTATGAAAATTTTAACTCAGAAACTGACTTCTCAAAGACTGTTTGCCAATTTCAGCAGCCAAAACGCAATTAAATTGAAAGTTAAGACTTGGGCAGAATAATGTCTGTCTTGGTTTGACTGAGCTACCCAAAAAGGACAGCAATTTAGTTAAATGTAGTTTACAATTGTCTTTCATTTCAAAATTGAATATATGCTTGACAAGGCAGGGTATCAGTGAGCAGGAGGGGCAAAGTGTTGTGCGGTGGGGCAGGGGTATTAGTAAGCTTCGCTTACTTTTTCACTTGTTTCATGAGTGTTCAATCATGCGATAATAAAAATTATGTTGTGTTGTGTCATCTTGTGTTACCTTTGTTTTTATTGTAGCTACAAACCAAGGGGCAAGGATGTCAGCTCAATAAGTGAAGCCGGTGCACAAGTATCTTAAAGTTGTAGTATCAGTGATGGCCACTAGATGCTCCTCCACAAAGCCCTTGCTGCTGTAGACAGTATTTTGTTTTTCAGGAGTCAGTCTAGTCTCATTCATTTTATTTGGACCCTCTCATAAGTTACCTGGCACATCTTTGAATTAAAAATAACAGCAAGCACCCTCTCAATCAAAGCCATGATAGACTTTGATTGAGAGGCTGCTTCCCTGCTACATCAGATTTTCTTCCAAATGGCATTCCAATACCCATATGTGATGTCATGGTGTCTCTGCCCATTTCTTACTTGTAGCTCATGCTGTTTTTCTCTTTTACAGTCTGTGTAATCCAAAATTACGGTGTAAAACTGTCATCTACTATGTTGTTACTAAAGTGAATATCCCTTAAACTAAAAAGCCCAGAAGAGACATAAACGCTATCTTTCACTTTATTAAGAGAAATACACACTGAACCTTTAAGAAAGTATTCAGGTTATTTTAGTCATGATGTAAATGGCACCAATTTTCAGCAGCAGCAAGAACTAAACTCCACTATGCAGTTACAAATAAGTATTTGTCCGGCTCTGGACAGTTCTAAAGGATTCAGTCTTGCTGACTTATTTTACCTTTCTATGTGCATGTCCAGGCTGTTGGTACAGAGCTTCAGGAACGGATGGAGGTTCTTTCACAGCTGGAGGCAGATTCTCAGGCACTGGCCCAGTTTGTGTCTTCAGGGGAGGCTGCTCGCATCAAGGCCCGTCTGACCCAAATCGGCAGGTACTGGGAGGAGCTGAAGGAGAGTGTGCAGCAGTTAGACAGTCAGCTGGAAGAAAGCTCCTCTCACCAGCAGAGGTTCAAAACAAGTCTAGAGGAGGTACATAGACTGATGTTTTTATTTTTCGTTGTCTTATATTAATTTCATGCAATTAGTTTGCTTTTTACCTCCACCAAGGAGGTTATGTTTTCAACAGTCAAGATCACAGTAGATGGTTTTCTAAAAAGCACTGTCTCAAGATTTTCTTTATTTATTTATTTCGAATTTTAATAAAGGGCTCTTGGGCCCACATTGTTGTAGGGCTTAAATCTGGTTCAATTCTGAGTTGTTTCCTAGGTCCAAGCATCCCTCAGTGAACTTCACACAAAACTGGAGCATCCTACTAAATCCTGCACATCCTCATCAGAAACCTACCAAACTCTTCAAAACCACATGGTAAGTAGTGGTTTTTTTTTTCTCCAAAATGTTTTCAGTGTCACTGTTACGGTTAGGGCAATTTAGAGGGATGGAACATGGACAGAAGTTCACTAGAGGATGAACTGATAGTATTTATGTCAACTTAGTCCACTTAGAAAGGAGCTAAAACTAAGGAGTAAAAACTATGGAGACTTAACAGAGAGAAGCTATAATTTATATTTTAGAGAAGGTAATGGTGAGGAAGACAAAGGTAATGCATGATTTAATCATTAGCACTAGCATGCTCTTTGTGACCTTTATATTTTGTTTTGAGTTATTAGATTCAATGACATCAGTGAAATCTACACAATCTTCTCTCCTCGTCTGAATGTGGCCATAGGTCTGCACTTCTTGAAACAGTCATTTAAAATTAATAGCATCTCATAGTACAGTATTTTAATATTCTGAAACCGCAGTATTAAAAACCTTGCAGCTGAATAATATATTTAAAGGAAACACTGGGAGGGTGTTCAGTTGGTTGCAAACTGCACATTACTGTAGTATGTCACTAAATATGACACTGGACCTTAAAAGCTTAGTGCAGGCTGTGGTGGAAAAATCTGTCAATAGTGAACACAAAAGTCAAAGTTGGTCTTATGTGTGAGTTTATTTGCCCCTTGCAAGGAGGACCCCTCTCTAACAAAAGCACAAGGCTAAAGTGTAGGAGGAAAAGGGATAAGGAAAAGCACAGGCAGTGAGTTTTTATACACACGAAGATATGGCATGACAGACATGATTCTTATAGAAATGAGGCCAAAGTTAAAGTCAGCTGACAAGTGGTCAAAACATCACGGAGCCATCATGAGATAGACAGGAGACACTCAGACTCCCTCTTCTATGAAAAAGGGGAGAACCACAAGATGTAAGATGGGGGGCCTCTGGTCATGTGTATCAGCATGAGACAAAACACTCCATGTTCTTTTACTGTATGATGGTCCAAGGGTGTACTGTGACATTAGTTATGGATAGTGTAGGATGCTCTGTGCCATGTGTCAGCATGATCACTTAGAGAAAGAAGAGGTTTAAAGTAAGAGGCACATAAGTTATGCAATGATATTAGTTTGCCTAGTTAGATAGGAATTACACAAATGTCAGATATGAGCGTCCTAAGTGACCTGGGTTTGACAGTTACATAAGTGACATATTATTTTGCCACTACAAGTCCTTCAGATCACAGGTTTGTGCCATGCTGGTTACTTTCATGTGTCACTGTTCCTCAGGATGTGTGTCAGAGCCTGGAAAGACTGAAAGGAACCTTGCTGTCCCTGTCAGCTGGCGCCCGAAGACTCAGTGACAGAGAGCAGGCAGAGACAACTGTGGCAGAGCTACACAGCAGATATGACCAACTTGTACATGAAGCCAAAGAGAAACAAAATGCTTTGGAGAGCCTGCTGTCTCACTGGCAAAAGTAAGAACTAGTGAGCAAACAGTAAATGTAATGCATAGGATTTTAAAACCATGTACAGTTGTTGAATTACTGACCACTAACGTGGACAGTTGCAGACAATCAGTGCTTGTAAACTAAAAAATGAATGGCATTTTACTGTTTTAAGGCAATATGGTAATATTGATGTCCCCTAGGTATGAGAAACAATGCACAAACTTCATTTCATGCTTGGACAGAAGTGAATCTGCATCCAAACCAGACAGCCAGTGTCTGTCAGCAGATAAAGCAAAGCTCTGCAGTGAGCTACAGGATTTGCAGGTGTAGTACATACACACATATTCTCATAGTCCTCTTGCAGAAGTCGGTACAATCTTGAAACATGCTGCTGTAGGTTTAAGGTTGATGATTAATCACAATTCACATTGCTAGTTTCATATTTCTTTCTCCATTTTCTGTTATCTTGGTGTTGCCAGTTAGGTCTTAAATGGCTATAAAATGTCACAGAACTACTTGACATATTGAGTGCAGTGGAGAATACTCATACTAATGCTTTTGTCTTTGCAGTCCTTGCAATGTGAGGTCCAGTCTCTTGAGCTTGCCCATGTTGAATTGGCATCTTTGGGGACATTGTTGTATCCTAATGCACCAGAAGAGAGAGTGAAGCAGCTAAAAAATGAACTGGAGACACTACAGAAAAGATTGCATGTTCAAAAAGAAGTCATCCCTCAGAGGTAATGATCAAGAACAGAGTTACCAGTGGTGAAGGGGTTGAGTGTGGAAGGTTTTCCTCAGGTCCTCATAAGGCTTGTTTTCTGTCTGGAGTCAGTGGGGCAGTCTGAAATCATTTAAAGAAATTTTAAGTTTTTTCAAAGAATTTCATACCATTGTCCTTAAAGTACTGTATTTGTGAGTTATATTTGGCAATCCATTTGTTTGGTTTTTTTTGTTTTTTTTAATTCTTTTTGACTCAACAACATTTCTCGACATTTCTCACAATTACTCCATTTGAACAACAGATAAGTGAGTCATTATTTTCTTACCCTAACCAATCCAATGAAATTATCAAAAACAGACAAAAGTTCTTTATCCAAAAAGACATTGCATATGAACACAGGCAAAATTCATTTGTCTACTACACTGTTTATTATAAATATCAATTCAGTCACAATATCCTTATCCTTATATAATTTAAATTGGCTTTGTTGTTTAATCAGAACATGAATATCCATGTAATTTAGCTATGTAAGCAATGTCTTTAGGGCAAAGTAGGGCAAGGCCAATTTGTTTGTATAGCACAATTCATACACAGGGCAATTCACAGTGCTTTACAAAAATGGAAAAGAAAGAAGTTAAAAACACACAAAACTAGAGATGAAACAATTCTGCTAGGAATTTGAATAATTCGAGTACAAAAAAAATGTTCAAGGCAGATTCATTGTCTCGAAGATTTGTTTAATTCATGTCATCAAAGTTCATCTCGTTGCTATTGTATCACTCTCACGCTCCGGTATCATTGTTTCACATGGACTGTTTTAACTGACGTATTGTACGTCAGTACACTTCAAAGATTTAAGATGTTCTGTGCCGCGATATACTCAACTGTCAGTGGAAATGGTGGAAAGTAGCGGTGCATGTAAAAACAAAAAATGTCAATTGTGTCCCACTTCTGACACCAAAGGGGGGAATGTGGTCACGCCGTTTAATGCTTGGTCCTGTTAATACATGGGAAGTATGAATAATAATATGGAAATTAAAATTGAACCAGTTGTTGAAATTTAATTGAAATTTAACTGAAATGAAAACTGCATTTATGATGATTGATATTGAAACTTACATCTGTGTAAGTCTGAATTACACCTAACATTTTACTATATTTGTCAGGACTCTAAAGGGTTCTCTAGAAGGAACTAAACGGTTCAAAACTGATTTTAGTACAATTACTCATGGTATGGTATAAATAACTAAGAGCTAACTAACAGTAGACCGTGGCTGAGTGGTTAGGGCATTGGCGTCGAAATCCAATGGGGTTTCCTTGCGCAGGTTCAAATCCTGTTTGTGACGGCAATTATGTTGTGGAATTCAAATGACCTTCTAAGAGAGATTAAGTTTTGTACACATACATTTATTAAAGTAAGATAAACATTACAAAAGACATCCCCTGGGTTTCCCCTCTGCTGAGTTTCTTCTCTCCATTTCTCCAGCAAGCAGCATGCGGTCACTCACATGCACACGCGTACACACACTCTCTCACGCACTGTCAAAGCCAGAAGCCAGAAACAAAGAGCCATAGCAAGAGCCCCGTTCCTCCTTTAGTTCATTCTTTTAAAGGTGAAAGGCGGATCAGGATGGACCAAGACAGATCCTGGGCATGAGGGGGTAGGCCAGATACTCATATCAAAGATGGAAATAACTGAGAAATCCATATATCCAAAAAAGGAGATAAAAGTGGGTTCCACACCACCACATGTGGGACCATTTTACGCTGCGTAAGGCAGACAACACAGTGCAGTGTGTGCACTGCAAAATGGACTTGGCCTACCACTGCAGTACTTCATCAATGCTGCAACACCTGACTCGAAAGCATCCACACATCAATAGCACTTCTTCAAGCGGGCTCGGAGCCTCTACAAGGTACGCTATTATAAGTAATGTGTTGCTAACTGGTGAATACTAGCGCCTGTTAGAATGTAGCCTTACATATTATAATTATTATTAGTAAATGTACCAAGATCTCACTCATGTAGTTTAATTATTAGGCTACATCCCTCCTCATCCATCCGCATGCGTGTGCGTGCGCACGCACACGCACGCGCACGCACACGCACACACACACACACACACGCACACACACACACACACGCACACACACACACACACAC
>JAPQRP010000008.1:2933471-2943665 GCA_037367295.1 Apogon hyalosoma
GTGGTCATGGAGGAGTGGAGGAGGATCCAGTGGAACCTGTGAAGCTCTGGTGAACTCCAGGCCCAAGAGGGTTAAGGCAGAGCTGAAAATAATGGTGGCCACGCAAAATAGTGACACTTTGGGCCCAATTTGGACATTTTCACTTTGGGGTAGACTCACTTTTTTTGCCAGCAGTTTCAACATTAATGTCTGTGTGTTGAGTTATTTTGAGGGGACAGTAAATTTACATTCTCATACAAGCTGTACACTGACTACTGTACATTGGATCAAAGTACCATTTCTTCAGTGTTGTCCCATGAAAAGATAGAATTAAATATTTGTAGAAATGTGAGGGGTGTACTCACTTTTGTGATATACTGTATATATACGTATCTTTAAGTGACGTCAAAATATAGGCAAGCGCTATAATACATTTCAATGCATTTTTTCCTGCGTAGTTGGTGCCAGAGGATGCTCATGCTAATTAAGTCTGCACAGCACAACCCAATCACACAACTAATCTATCCACAGTGACCATAAGTGTTTTCTTCACTGGGATGAAATGTCAGTCAGTGGAAGCAGGAATTGTCCTCAGACCAGTCAGTATTCCATGTGATAAGGACAAAATATGAAAATGCAAAAGGATGTAAAGTAACTATGTATTGTAGTGCCCAGCAAACCTGTGCTACAGTATTCCTGAGCCCATATAATTCTATCAGGTATAGATGTTCAGTTTGGGCTTGAGCCCTTGCCCTTTAACACACACATGTAATATTCCATTCACAATTAATCAAAATGAACTTTTAAAACTGTTGAATAATTTTTAGAATTTGCATTTCCCATACTGTTACAACTATTTCTTTCTCATTTGCTTGTAAACATTTTGCACCAAAACCCTTCACAGTGACAGTGATGCAAAATTAGGACAGTTGCAACGGTTGTTCAATAAAATATTTGACAGACAATTTGACAGAAATAGCAAAGGATTCAGCGTCACCTGGAGCCTCATCTGCATCATATGTTTCTGATCTAATGTACTCCTCTGCCGAAAGTCCAATAGACTGATGAACTTGATTCGATTCATATGGCATTCATGTTACACAAACTTGTCACTATCCTGACGTAGCTTCTCCACACATTGTCCTTCACTTCATCATCTATCAATCACTTTTATGTTTAATAGAAAACTGTAGCTAAATATAACAAGTCCAGGTCCACACAGTTGATTCCTTGATGCCTTTATCTGTGTTGTGAAAAGTAGAAAATGCATAAATACATAAATAACTCCTTTATGTGTAAAATTCGTGTTCTGTTTTAAAGTATTCATGACATAAACAACAAGTCGAAAACAATACAATGTGTGAATTAATTGCATGATAAAACACCCCTCGTGTTTTAAAGATCCTTGTTGTTGTCGAGCCTTGAGATGGTAAATCACTGTTGTACGTGTGAAGTAAGTGCTGCTGTGCGTAGTTATCACACGATAGGGACAAATGCTTAATGGTGTCTCTTCTAAAACCCCTTAAGATACGTGTTTGAAACATGTAAAACTAAACAGTATCAAAGCTCCTGAGTCTATAAAAAGTTGGCTTCACTGTCAGTGAGTGATTTGAATGCATAACTAATTGCCATCATGCTGTAGGACGATGTCTAATCCGTTTTGATGCATCTACTTGGCGCTTTAGCTCTTTGATGGGGTTAAAATATTCCAGAAATGGTCCAGGCTCTTCAGTAATAGGGCTTTCATTTTCACTTAATATGTTCTGCTCTCTGTCTTAGATGATCTCACTTGTTCTCTTCAAAAGGTTATCCAGTGGTGAATTTATGTCAAAGATACTTATTGTACATCATCATTTTAATCTGTACAAAAGACCTCAGGGGTCACTTATTTCTTTACTCATTTAAGGCCACAAACTTATTGGTGAAATCAAATTTTTAAAATCAATTTTATAGATATTTGCCATTATGCGCAGTAGTCATTTTATATTCCCCTAAGTATCGTAGAGTGACTTTTTTTCTTAAAATTTAACAGTTTAGAAGTAGTCATTTGTAGGAAGTAATTCATAAGAAAACAGAAGACTTCTGAAATGCCATTTCTTACAGGTGTCTATCATGGCCAGCTGGTGTTTTAGTTGCATCTGTGCTGTTTTATTAGAATTACCAAAGTCCCTAGAGAGTAGTATCTCTTTATTTGTGCAAAGTAAGAGAAAGGACACGTAGTGATTCATTCCATTTTTATGTCTTTGCACCAGCCGTGACTGCAGATACAATGTTTTCACGTTGTCCATCCATCCCTTTTCCATCTTTCGGTTTTGTGAAAGTGATATCTCAGAAATAGCTTGAGGGTTTATCAGTATATGTGTAAACATCCACATGTACTCAAGGACCTATTCGAATGCAGTAGCAAAAGGTCACGGTTGTGTGGTTGGTTTTATCATAATTATTAGTACAAATTTGAACTCAAATGAGGAAGCAGTTACAGTTTACATTATATTATACTGTATATGACAAAAGACAGTTTTCAGAAAAATTGTTTTAACCTTAACCTCATCACTCGCTCTCCTTGGATGGTAACTAGAACAAGGGTCCTCATGTTGCTCTGGTAGTCCATTCTGGGTCTATTGATTTTGCTGTTGTACAATATTTGATCAGAGCTACAATAGACTCTATCCAGTTCTTACATCTGACATCATGGTGCCATAAAACTCATTTACAGGTCCAAATAGTCTGGAAGAGCAGAGTGTGAGTGCTTGTTTTCTATTACATCTCTCTTTAATGAGGCACCAGTTGAAGGTTCAGTAGGAGATTAATTCATTAAGTCAACTAAAATACTAGTTATTCCATTGTCAGTGTTCCACCTGCAATAGATCGTAATTGTAAGTGTCTTAAATAGTGTTAAAACTTCTAGTTCATTTACAGTAATGCATCACTGTACTTCATACTCTGCTGTGTTAACTTTAAATTGTCATTTTATTTACCTTCCCCTGACCCTGACAACACAGATAAAGGGCTGAGAAGTGAAGGACAAAGTGTAAAACACCTTATAAAAGCCTTATTCTATATCCGAGTTATCTATGGAGATGTGGTTTGACAGATGCAGTGGAAACTAATGTTAGTTAGTGAACATGCTAATGTGAACTAGCTCCATCTTATTCATTTTTTTCATCATCGGTTAAGATTCATAACTTTACTTATCAGCTTTATTCATTTCCTCTTCTCTTTATTATCACATGGAAAGTCATAAATGGATAACTGGGGGTGTTTTATGGACTCAAGGACACAATACCACACCAGACTGAACACAGAGGAATGAACAACAAGTAGGAAGTGACATCACGATTTCACAACCAGATACTCATACATTGACCTGTAGTGTATCTGGTAATTTTGGTAATACGGTTTCATTACATTGTGGAAGACAACTGCTGTTTGGTAAGTGTGATTCATGCATCCATGTGTTGATCACAGTAAACAGATGGTCTGCAGTGTAGCTGTGTCTAATTTTTTCATTTAATATGGACCAATGGTGTATAAACTTCCCTTTTTTGTGTACCCAAACCAGATGGGAGCAGCATGTCTTATCCTTGCACTGCCTTTTGAACTACCCCAAAAAATGTAGTTTCACACCTTAGTTCCCTTGCTTATTGTGCATGTTTTGAAGCCTTACATTGTTATTTTGCAGCTTTTCTTCATTTTCTTACACATACATCTTAAAAGAAATAACAAGAAGATGGTTATGGGTTGGTTACATGACTTGTTTATCTACGTATGGCCTTGGGAAATTGTGTTTAGTGACCTCAACCATCAACACTGTAGATTTAGTTTGGTCCTGCCACTCTACATCGCTTGTGTTATGACTCAGCGGATGAAGGGAAGACGACAACGAATTCTCATGGAGGGTGTTGAGAACAAACGCAGAAGCAGGGGAGTATCTGAGACGCATATATAGAAGAGATGAATACAGCATCGCCGTACGGTGGGATAAAGCAGGGCTGAGGAGTGGTGATTTATTGAGTGTGTGGAGGGGCCTGACAAGCACAGCTCTCATTAGACAGACAGAGTTTTAATTAGTTGGAGCACAGCAGTGATGCAGGTGTTTACATTTTGTGAAGAAAACTATGCCAAGAGCAGAGGGGCTCACACAGCTTTCTCAGTGATAGAACAGCATGAGTGAAATGCGCTCACAACCTCAGAGGGCTTTAACTAAGCAACCTGAGTAAATGTAGAAAAAAGCACACTGTGCATTTAATGTGGGAAAAAAGAGATTTTGTGACTGGGGTTTACCACTTTAATGTTGCCAAATAATCAGCAAGGTATTTGTTTCCCCGTTTAAAGTAAGTGTGAACTTTATAATGTTTTCCAGTCCCAGCATCACACAACAAAAAGACAATGAAAGGATTGACATTAATAATCCTTTAATTACTGATACACAGAAATATTAGCTGAACATCAGTGTCACCTAATATAGCCCTTGTTTACTGTTTTCAGCTAAATAACATTCATTTAATAGTCATTTTACTGATATATGTGAGTTGTGACGGGTTAAGTATTGCAATTTATACTCATTTAAACAAATATTTTGTTTCTCCTCACATCCTTACTCTACAGAAATGAGAGGGAAGCATGATAGTTTAGCTCCTTAGCTAATTCCATTGTCACATCAGGAAAAATCAATGTGTTTACTTCTTTATTTCTGCTCGCTCAATCTGACAAGTGACTTCCTAGATGTAGTTGCTTGACATATCATTTATTGGAAAAATGGGTGAGCCTTATTGATGACCCTTGCATGCCTGGTATTCCTCCACGTGCTTCCCAAACTTAGGCTCGAGACCCAAATTGGGCTCAGAAGCTCTTTTCATTGGGTTTTCAACTAGCAGCAATTGAAATAGAGGAAAAATGTATAAATGTTGACCTCAATAAACTCTTGTGATGCACAGAGGTGTTAGCTATAAAATGATTAAAATTACATAAAAATGCAACAAGATGAAAAGAATGAAACAAGCATGAGAATATAAAGAGATTTAAAAAATGACTTAGAATATTATTAAAAAAAAACATTTATATACAAGACTAAAAAATGTGCACAAAAAAAATTAAAATGTTAAATGTCATATAAAGACATCATAATTCATGATATATTATTCAAAGGACGACAACAGTGTTCTCTTTTAGGTCTCAGTGTGAAAATACTAGGAAACCACTGCCTTAAAACACAGAGAATTACATTTAAACTAAAAACACTGATTGTGTCTTTGTTGAGATAAAAGCCGCAGTAGCAGTAACACTGAAAAGCCCAGACCAGATCCAAACATCTTCAGCAGAGATGGCCTCATCTGATTCTGATCCGGAGCCAAAGCCTACCACATACAAAAAGGCCAAGAATAGTGCCCTCACAAAGAATGGCTTGTCCAATTTGCCTGGCTCAGATATGATAAAACGGCTGAGGACTGCG
This sequence comes from Apogon hyalosoma, assembly GCA_037367295.1. Lineage (NCBI taxonomy): Eukaryota > Metazoa > Chordata > Actinopteri > Kurtiformes > Apogonidae > Apogon > Apogon hyalosoma. Next base: position 2,938,903 of record JAPQRP010000008.1, read on the forward strand.
GCCAAAGCATGGCTGGGTACAGTGCTTTTGCTGTTGGAGTGTCAGCGTTATGAATTGAAACATTAAAAAAGAACAATATCTCCAAGAAGCACTTCCTGTGCTGTGACAGGTGCATGGCTGGCAGTAACCCCCCCACCCCCCAGCAACATTTCACTGCCAGGAAGTGCACAGATTTATCTAGATATACAGAACACTGTAGATTGCACATGTAGCTTCTGCTCATAAACATGTTCGCTAAACTCCAGCAGCCAATTAATAATGTGAAACCAGTATTTCACAGCTGGTGTCTGTCTAACCCAACAGTAATTTACTGGCAAACTTTGGTTGCACCTAAATTATGTGATGATGTGTCTAAATGAATGAATGAAAATGTTAGACCCATCAGTGCATACAATGTAAAAAGTGAGTCTGGAGCCATGTTTGAGAAAAAAAAAAGAAAAAGAAAAAATCCTGAAAATGTTCTACCGGAGTGACTTACACCAAACTGTCTGTAATGTAAATGAATCTTGCATAAGGAGGTGGGAGGCATACATCTGCCTGTTTTCTCTCTATCATTATATCTCTGTTCATTAGGCCATGGCTCATTGGATAATGTCACTCTGACACTGTATTGCAACCGACACGTTTGATGTTAAGATTAATGACTGGCTGGGTGCTGGGAACTGAATTATATTGATCTCTGGTTAGATGTGATACCTGGTAACCATGGCAGCAGAGCTGAGTGTTGTGAAGTCGCATATCAATCTGAGAGGTCAGAAACTACATTTGTCATCAGTAGTCACTCCCCACTCCCACACAGCATTTGAAAAATACCAAGACCCTGTCCTCTTTTCCTCATGGTTTAAGATGGCATTTATTGAAGTTAGCAGCTTTGATTCTGTCTACTCAGTGTCAAATATCACAGCATCTGCATGTCACACTATACCTTTGTGTTTAAAAAGCACTATGACAGTCTTTTTTTTTTCCCCTGTGGGTGGTTGAACTCTATGCATTTTGCGCATTACTGCATGAGCACAGATGTAAAAGCCATCTGAAAAAAGAACAAAATAATGAATAATGAATATATAAGTACATTGTTATCGGCATATAAATGGCTGGATGTGAATATAAGTGATACAAATCTAAGTAAGTCAATGACAAAGATAAAAAAGAATTAAAAATGATAAGGCATGATATGAGAGAGGAAAACAGGACAGAGTCTGTTAACTGTTGTGAGGCTTTGTGGTTGGCAATAGCTGCAATACACAGAGCTGGAACTAAGAGGAGCTCCTAATGGGCATTAGGGCTTAATAATGACGATGTTATTACTTAGTTATTGTATTATTCATGACTTCCTCATTACACAAGCAATTCTTAACTGTGGGGATCACATTTCTGTCCACGTGTCTGCTGAATTGTACGTGTGCTGACAGTGAGGAGGAACTGGAAACAGCTGGTGGAACAACTGCTTACCCTAAATTGTATATTTCCTATGTGTGATGACTACAACCCACGAGAATATGAAATGTGAGTGTAACACATGGGTCTTGTGGAAGCGGAGTTTCTGCAGTGCAGAGAGAAAAGATCAGCAGACATGCCTAAAGATGGCATCTGTGTTTTTGCAGAGAAGATACAACATATGAAGATTTGTTTATGCTAGTCATTGACAAATGCTAATTGTATGTAGGTATTTATGTGACTAACAAGGGTATGAAAATGGTTGAGAGTTTATATCAAGACCGTCTCCTACCTTCTGTAAACAGCCAAATGAAAAAAAAAACAAACAAACAAAAAAAAACAACAAAAAAACAAAACAAAAAGAAAAATACAATAATTTCTGTGTAAATGCAGTGCAATCACTGATAATACCATCTCACAGCTCCCTGCCAAGAGAGGTCTATGTGTGGGGGTATAAACAGTTTGTAAATGCAGCATGTGTGTCTGTGAGGATGCTGGTCTGCGTTTGAATGGCTAAGCAATGAATCATCTTGTTCTCCTAGATGTATTCAAGCAGTTAGTTATGCCAAATAAAAAGGAAACCAGAAGGCAAAATAAATGTTAGCATTGTGCATTTGAAATGTTTAATATGCATTTATATTAATTATTGTAGAAAGTAAAGAAGAACTAATGCCAAGCAGTGTAGTTACTTTCTACTATATAGTCTACTGCAGGGTGCGATTTGTCAAAAAAACAGGGGGATGTTTGGTTTGTTTTTTTTTATAATGAAAAACAAGCAATCAACAGGCTTAATTATTTTTTAAGTTAACGGTAGACCCTATTACATGTTGAAACACTGAACATTCATCTTTAATGCAAACTAAAAATACATGAAACATGTAATTTTCTGCGATGGCCACAGCTACAGTGTGGGAGATGGCCTTATTAAGTTTCAGGACCATGGATAAGGGCCGATCACATGAACATAGAAGAGGATTTATGGCGAATGGGCAACTCAGTCAGACTGTAAAACATAACATACAAACTAATCGATTAAGATTCACATCATGGCAAAATAATTCAGCTAATTAGACTAAGTAAACAGTTTGCTCTGATGACCGACTTCATGTATTGAACATGCAGTTGAACATGTACATTGGCGCTTGCAGACGTGCGTCAGTACGACCTGATATGTGTACCTCGCATGTACTGAGTGACATTTGAGAGAGACAGAGACACAGACACAGAGAGAAAGACACTGATATAGAGACAGATAGGTAAGGTATACAATGTATTTATGTGCATGGGCACGTTCGTGAATTCCGAGACTGCAAAAGTTCGGTTCAGGTGAAAGTTAGTGCCAGTAATTTAGGCTGTAGGTGCAAGAAAACTCAGTCACAACCTGCCTAATGAAATTCACTGACGGCAGAAGAAGGAATGTAAAATCCAGAGGGAGGGTAGACCCCCCCCCCAACAAATTGCACCCTTGTCTTCTGTATAGGCTTTATAAAATAAATGCATGTAGTAACTTAAAGTATTTCTAGAGTGAAGCTCAGTGGAAGTCTATGGGTTTTGTGAGGACAGCATCTAGGGGGCATTAGTGATACGACAGTTTATGCTTCATTTGGCTTCACTTGGCCTTTGTTCACAAGGACCATGGAGAGAAAGAAATGATGTAATATAAGCAATGCTAATATATTGGGAATTTAAAAAAAATAAAAATAAAGATGTTCAGGAGCAAATTTTCACTTCCAGGCTTTAGGTGCTGGAAATTAGCATATTCATATATTTGGCTTAAACACTGTGCTTCATGCATAACAAAATGATGAACAAGAATATGCAGTTTTCTCAAAAACATGCTTTGAAGTGGTTTATTTTATGTGGTGGTGTTAGTCTGGTTGATTGCTATACTGATTGCTTCTCCTGTTCTTAATCCATATGCCGCTTTGCACCAACTACCTTTTTGAAGTTGATTACAGCAGTGTTTGCTCTTATTTTGTGTTCTAAGGCATATTTGTTGAACCGACGACTGTAATTCTCTCAGAAATTGCAAGAATACAGACAAGAGCGATGTTGTCGAAATGCATTTACAATGATTGTGTTCTGCCTATTATTTCTCAAACTTAGCATATAAGATGTGCTTTGTTTGTCTGCTTATAGCTCTGCTTTTTCAAGAAGAAGTGTGTATGTGTTGCTGTGCTGTGATGGTTGTTACTTGAGATGTAACTAAGCCAGTCAGATTTTACTCTTAACAAAGACAGAGAAAAGTAGTGAGTAGAAAGAAGAGTAGTGTGGCTTATGTGGTACATACAGAGAATTTCTAACAATGGATGAACTGATTACTTTACCTTAAGTAGAGAGATTATTGAGAAGCACTCGTTTTGTTCAAAAGATGCGATTTTGTTAAAAAAAAAAAAAAAAACAACAAAAAAACCCAAATAAAAATCACATAGCTCTGGATTAAAAAGAACACTTTAGAGACAAATATGTGGACTTACCAAATTCCAACATATGGTCTCCCTCATAACTATCAATAACCCAGTGGATATAAACAAACTCAAGCTCAGTGCACTTACCTTCCAAGTCCAACATGTGATTTGTCAGAAAAAACATGGTCCTAAAATGCATAAAAGTTCCCTCATTTTGACAAGTGAACCTGGGTTTATCCACATTTTTCTAGTGTGACAAGGCATCAAACGAACCCTGTCATTGCACAAGCTGGGTCAGCGCACTTTCCCCTTTTTTTCTTGCTACACAATGTGCTTCCTCTCTTTTTTCAACGAAGTGATTTGGATTTGCAAGGGGAATAAACACAGACTTTAGGTTGCAGAAGGTGCACCAGGTGTAGCCTTAACTGATTTATACCAACCTTAACCCCCTTCCTCAAACACCTGACAGTGAGTCTCAAATAAGTACTTGTTTATTGATGAACAAACTAGATGGCTGACAGCTGGAGCTGTTGTAGTCAATCTAGGTCAAGTTTAGTTGTTGAAGTAAACAACAAACCGTGTCAGGAGATTCACAGTCTGGAAGGTATGTTTAAGTTGATAATTAATTGCATCACATATGGTTTCATGAAGGGTATTTAATGATTCACATCCCGCAGTACCAAAAACAGTAGATATACACAGTACAAAATATTTGCTGATAATGCATAATATTTTAGAGGACACAACTATGCCAAAACAATGGAAGTTTGGTTTCAGATTGTGTTAGATGTGACTTATTGGTTTTATATAGTGAGTCTCTGACAGACACTGTACTATACAGTCATAATCCTGCTGCAGCTGCTTTTATAGTGGTTAGCTTAACATGTAGCTGATTTAGGTTTGACTATGTAGAAAAAA
>JAPQRP010000008.1:2943765-2959447 GCA_037367295.1 Apogon hyalosoma
ACTATGACTGAAGATACATAACTTATTTATACTTCATGGCATCATACTACTTTTTTTCTCGCCATTGTTTAAAACAATTCTTAAAAATATTCTGTTTTCTACACTGAAGGCTTTTCAAGGTGCATTTAAATCTAAAAATACTACATTCCATTTATCTCTTCTAACCTGATGCTCACTGTCTGCCCATTCACACATGGCACAGCAGAGGTAATTTCATTAACATCAGTCAGTTGTTAATCACTCAGGATCAGTTTGTAATTAGTTTTGTGTGTTTTGCAGTTGGCAAACTCTAATTCTGGTTTTGTCAAGTGCAATAATAAGTAATAAATGTTGGGACAATTAGCTGAAAGCTTGAGATAAGCCCAACAACCATCCTGAATGTTGACAACCACTGATATCATTAAAAATTAATACCATATCATTCAAGAATCACAAAGTCCAGCATTTAAAGAAAAGCAGAGATATAGAGAGAGGCCCAATCCCAATTCACTCCTTGGCCCTCCCCCTTACCTCTACCCCTTGCACTTGGCACTACCCCTTGAAATGGAATTACAAGGGTTAGGGGTTGAAACATTCCCCTATGAAATGAGAAGACCCTTCCAGACCTGTTACGTCATCAGCAGTTATCAATGCCGCTATCAACAGATACGACAACTTTGTTTCTGAAAGAATTCACCATACCATCAGCAGCTGTACCCGTCTCTGTTGCATGGGCTTTGGGCATCTTTTTGTGGCTATCAACTGCAAACCGCAGAATGGTGGTCCATAACACATTGAAACAACATTAAATGACAAATCTCAGTTTTGAGGGCTAACCAGTCCTCCCCTGTAGCCCATCCTCTCCGACTCATTGAGAATTGGGACACCCCTAGCCCCTCATGTGAATGGGGGGTAGGGGTAAGGGAGGGGTACGGGGGAGGGCCAGGGGGTGAATGAGTGAAAAAAGAGTTTACACACAGTTAACAACACCTATCAATATAAATGTAAAAAGCACTGATCTAACTACTTGTGGATGTTTGCAACGAAGCTTTTCTGCACACAAACAGGCAGATTTTATACCAAACTTATCAAAATATTCTATTGCTTAGCTTCAAAATTTATCTCAATTTTGCCCCTTTGTCTATGTTTTGTGAGTTACACAGTATATTTTTTTGTCTCATTTGCACCTTGTTATGTTTGTTGTTTATTTTGGCTGCACATAGAGTATGAGCTGATTTTCTTTGGAATAAGGTGGTACTTGTTGCCAGTAATGATCTCATGCTAAGTCAGTCTGTCATGATGCTTAACTTTCATGATATTGTCTACTCTGTTGACTTTATTCCAGCTGTAATGCAAGTCTAATAGTGGTATAATTATGCTGACATAGAATTCTGAAACATTTGAAAAAAAAAAAAAATTTTTTCTTGATCAAAAGTGAACAGGGAAGATGTAACTTGGATAGAGAAAATTAATCATTGGCACAGGTGCAAAATCAAGAAGTAGACATAATGCAATGATATCAGTAAAAGAGCATCAGTTAACTAAGGATTGCAAAAATAGTGATAAATATGTTAATTATCTTATTTTCAAATGTTTTGTGCAAGTGAATCAAGGTTCAAGGTTACTTTATTAATACCTGTAGGTAGATTTGTTCTGCAGTTGGAGAGAGCATCTCAAACATTATATACGAAAAAACCTTAAAACCACAGGACACAAATAGGGGACAGATTAAAAACAACCCAGACAAAAGACATGGACAGGTTCTCCCAGCAGCTCGCTGATCATGGTTAAAACAGGCTAGAAATAAATAGATAAAAAACAGACTAAAATAAATAAAAGTCATCTGTAGAATGTGGATAATCGTCATGATTATGTAAAATAATTATGACACCTAATTCCAAGTAATGCACTTACTTTGCTTTACATTCAATGTCATGTTGCATTCCATGAAAACCTGAGCCAAGCTTTTCTGATGCCAGCACATAGAGGACTGGATCTACTAAAGGTTTGCGTGTATTAAAACATGTGCAAACTCATTGCACATGCAAAAAAATATACAAATTGATTTACTAACAGTGTGTACTAAGGGTTGCATCTGCATCTTTCAAAGGTGCAAAATTCCACATCTGCTTCCAGTTAGTACTTTTGCCACAATGAATATGCAATAAGGGGTGTTTACACACAATTGTGCTTGTGGTGGCAGGAGAAAATGTAAATATATTAATTTAGCACTCACAAAATGATTTATCAAACCTGAAAGCAATTTTGGTCATAGAAACTGTGTCTACATTTAACACGTCTCAAAGGGAGGAGCAAACCGTTTGTATGCATATTTGCGCACACATGGAAGTGGTTATTGTCCAAGAAGGAGACACTGAAATGATGAAACAAGATGTAGAGAATGCATTTTCCACCCTCATGTGAACATTGAAATGTGGAATGATGGAAGAAAAAATAATTTAGAATAACCCCCCCTCCACACACACACACGCACACACGCACACACCCGCACACACACAACCCTTTAACATAAAATGAAAAGTAAATGAATGAATGTGTCATGTAATACCTTCTATGACAAAACTCCTCCAACCGTGCATCTGGATCATTCAGCGCACTGTTTCCATTAGTGCTGGCAGATCCCAGAGCAGTTTAGCGCACACAAAAATCCTAATTTAAATAGGGCGGTCTCCAAGACTTTGCACCTGTTGACATTTGCACAAGCAATTTTAGTAAATCAGCCACAAACCGCTGTTCAACCCCCACACAAAATTCTAGATTGCAAATTATTACACACAAATTGGGATCTTAGTAGATCTGGCCCAGAGTGTTTTGTTAATTTTCCTTTATTTTTTTCCTGACAGTTTGACTGCAGTTGTGGTTAATAGTTTACACTAACAATACCATAAAATGACTTTTTTTATGACGTTTATAGATTTACTCATTCAGTAAGGTAGTGTTTAGCATTAGCTCACTCATGAATTTAGCTCTGATCCCTTAGTTCCCATAATAGCTTTTGATCACTCCCATTGCCAAGTACTCGCTTCAGAATGACAAACAATGGACAGTTTCTTTGTTTGCTAATTATATGTGGTTTTTAGTAATTTTACACATTATGATAATTTCATTGACTTCACTTGTTGTGAACAGAGAAAAATGCAATTTAGTGAAAAATCTATGTTTTTTTCACAGTAGGAGCACATGTAATACAAAACTTTTCTCACATTTTTTGCATGAGAAATTGGATCACAATATTCCACAAAGCTGTAAACTGGGAGACAGAAAGAACCGAAATGTGAGTAAATGGTATTTAGTCTACAGATAAAAGCTACATGTGGGAAGAGGAGGCTGCAGGCTTTTATGGGTGAATTTAAGAAAGTGTGATATCTCATGGGAAGAAACTGTTACGCTGATGGGCGACCTCAGTCCCAGAGGAAAGTCGCTGGTATAGATAGTATCTGGGGTGGACAGGAATGGTGACAGCTCTTCCTGACCTTTTTCTCACTCTGGCATTATTTCTTCCTGTCTGTTGATCGGGGGTAGCAAAAAGGAAGTGATGTGCTCAACAGCATGAGTAACACAGTACACTGCTGCATGGAGGAAAGGATTATTTTGTGGGGTTTTGTCTGTTGTCCCACAGAGATGATCTTATAGTCTTTACATTCACATTATTTGCTATTATTTGTGTATCGTTGAACTAATACATCCTTGTCTAACCCTACGTTTTAAATTCACATCATGGGTCAGTGTCGTAGGAGCACTGCTTTATCCTCTCCACTCGTCTGAAATGTTAAATCCCCCTTTTCCCCCATGTGCTCAATAGCCATTAATTCTGCTCTCAAACCTCTTACTCTCAGATCAGAAAGCCACGTTGAATCAAAATCCCATTTTCCTCCTTTTTCTGTTTCTAATCTCCTTAATCTTGAAGAATTTTGTTTTTGTCCTTATTTTAGCGCCATTTACCTGAGAGTTTGCAATCTGTCTTCCCACCCATTGCTCTTCCTCTGTCCCTCTGAGCCAAATGACTTCTCTGGTTCCTAATGCTTCTTTCCAATCACTGCAAGCCATTCCTCCCCATTGGCAGTTGGACAAATTTTGGGTCATTAAATCCCATTTAAGCATTTTAACACTGTTCTTCAACCCTTTCGCCCATTGAACCAGTGCTTTTAAATGTAGCCGACCTCCATTCTTCCAAGCACACCATAGATACCGACACATACAGTGGGGGAAATAATTATTTGATCCCCAGCTGACTTTGTAAGTTTACCCCCTGACAAAGAAATGAACGGTGTATAATTTTTATGGCAAGTGTATTTTAATAGAGTCAGACAGAATAACAACAAAAAATCCTGAAAAAAACACATTATATAAAGATTATACATTTATTTGCATTTGATCATTGGAAATTATTATTTGATCCCCTACCAACCGACAAGATTCTGACCCCCTCAGACTAGTTAAGTGCCCACGGGACACAAATTAGTGCTGTCGCTTTAAGAATCTTCTCAGAATCTTATCTCAGTATAAATATTAATGACACCTATCCCAGAATCAGTCTCTTCCTTTCAAACCTTTCCACCACCATCAAAACCAAAGAGCTGTCACAGATATCAGGGACAAAATTGTAGACCTGCACAACGCTAGAACGGGCTACAAGACCATCAGCAAAAAGCTTGGCAAGAAAGAGCACACTGCCTGTGCGATTATTGGAAAATGGAGGAAATATAAAATAACCATCAGTCACCCTCACTCTGGAGCTCCATGCAAGATCTCACCTCGTGGGGTAAGGATGATGATGAGAAAGGTGAGGTATCAGCCCAGAACTACACAGTAGGAGCTTGTAAATTATATCAAGGCCGCTGGGACCACAGTCACCAAGAACACCACTGCTAACACACTTCGCTGTAATGGATTGAAATCCTGCAGAGCCTTGAAGGTCCCACTGATCAAGAAGGCACTTGTACAGACCTGTCTGAAGTTTTCCAACGAACACTTGAATGATTCAGATAAGGCTTGGGAGAATATGCTGTGGTCAGGTGAGACCAAAACTGAGCTCTTTAGCATCTCGACTCGCTGTGTTTGGAGGCAGAGAGATGCTGACTTTGACCCTAAGACCACCAGCCCCACTGTCAAGGATGGAGGGGGTAACATCATGCTTTAGGGCTGTTTCTCTGCTAAGGGTACGGGAAGAATTCACTGCATTGACAGGCCAATGAACGGGGCCATGTACCATAGAGTTTTGGAAGAGAACCTCCTTCCCTAAACAAGAACAATGAAGATGGTTTTGTGGATGGGTCTTCTAACATGACAATGACCCGAAACATACAGTCAAGACAACAAAGGAGTGGCTAAAGAAGAACATTAAGGTGATGAAGTGGCCAAGCCAGTCTCCAGACCTTAATCCCATAGAAAATCTGAAATTTCGAGTTGCCAAGCGACAGCCTTGGAACCTTAAGAATTTGGAGAGGATCTGTAAAGAGGAGTGAACCAAAATCCCTCCTGAGATGTGTGTAAACCTGGCGACCAACTACAAGACACATCTGACCTCTGAGGGTTTCTCCACCAAGTACTAAGTCATGTTTTACTTGAGGATCAAATATTTCAAATGCAGATTAATTTATAATATTTACATAATGTTTTTTTTTTCTGGATTTTTTGTTGATATTCTGTCTCTTTCTATTAAAATAAACCTACCATGAATATTTTAGACTGTCCATTTCTTTGTAAGGGGGCAAACTTACAAAATCAGCAGGGAATCAAATAATTATTTCCCCCACTGTACATCGTAGGCTCTGTCATTTAGTTTGTACTGAAGCTGGGAATTTACATTTTGACCGTCTATGAGATGGCTATTTAGAGTCAAAAGTTAGCATATTTGGACAAAGGGGTGAAGCTGGGATTAGAGCCACATGTGATGGATCATGGATGAACGAATGCAAAATCCTGTTGACATGGAAAACTTCATCAAGCTTAGCCTGTCTTACTAGTGTAAGTAAATTAACCACAGAGAAGGAAAATCATGTGTTTAATTCAATAAAAAGAAACTGTGAAAGTCTGACTAAACAAGTGAGAAAGCTGTCAAAGCCCCACATCACTGCTATCAGAGCTTATATTCACTCTGAAATCTTATTGAGCATTAAAAGAGGGGCCAAACAATGTCTGAGACCAGCAGGCCTCTAGGGGGGAAAATAACTGATTTTGTTTTCATAAGAAGTTCAGTGTAAGTCTATGGCAGCCAGGGATTTTGGCGCCAGCTTCCAGAATTACACTTGAAGATACTTCCTCAGTGGGTTCCTTTTGAGTGTCTTGTCCCTTGGTTTCAGCCTAGAGATCCATCCCTCACAAAGAAAACATTTGAGTGTGATCACAGGTACTACATCAATGCATTTTATTTAATAATCCTTGTGTTCTGTATAGATTTCTTTTTGGAGGTGTTTGCTATGGGACCAATGATGTGGGTGTGTGAAGTCAAAGACAATGCTTGAAATTCTATTAATGAAATGATTTACTTTAAAAATCCATTTGCAAGTACATTTTCTCTGTGTAAAATTGTGTGATGCAGCATAACCTGATGTTATACCTGGTGTGTGTCATTCATGATAATATTATCTAACAATCATATGAAGTTTGAAATGCTGCTGTTTGTCTTGTCTATTCACATGTTGTATTTTGTTGCCTGTCTTATTGATTAAAAAATGTAATCAGACTAGTCCATTGCTGGATTGTAGCAGCTAAATATTTTTTTTTTTTTGTTTTTTTTTACTCTTGGTTTTATGGGAAATCGGCTCCTGTTGCCTCAGCATGATACAGCACTATGCAAACTCACACATTTCTGTTTTTTTTTGCTTGTTGTTGGGTGTGAATTTGCAAAATATACATAAGCAAACCTGGAGAACACAGTGTAAGTGCAAGCATAAGGTGGAAGAAAACAGCAAGGTGCTAGGGGTAAACATGAGATGAACTGAGCACGCTTTAATGTTTTAAAATACCTTGTTTCCTGCCTCCATCCACTTTTCCTCTCTCATGTAAAGCCTGGTTATGGACTGAATCTACCAGCATCTGCATAAAACTGGCAATCAGTAGCTGCTTGTTGACACCACAGCTAGAGGCAACCATGGGGATCTCAGTTGCTAAGGGATGTGTACCGCACGGCACTTTCAGCTTCTAAAGCAAGAATCTCTTTTTCTACCAACTAAAGCATCAGCTTATGAATATTCCTTGCTTGTTTCTAAACAGGAAAATGGAAAGCCTGTATTGTCAAAAGTGAGGTGGTAATGAGTATGCATCTTTTAAAACCTAAAAAGCAAATGCACATCTCATGAAAATATTCAAATTAGTGATCTGCTCTGTGATATAGTCATCTATATGACTTTTTTCTGCTTTCACGGCACAAGAGACATGATGAAATGATGTTGTGACAGTTTGGGATTAAATCGAGCAACAATTTTAATACAAAGTGTGTTTGCTTCATTTGTACATTGAATGGCCTGATTGTCAGTGGTAGTGTATCATTTCTTTTGTGGTACCTGACATTTGTTAAAATGTGTGTGACTCATTTGTTCTAGTCGATCACACATATACAGGGACAGACTGTCTTTCCCAGTTCTCAACAGGATGTTAAATGGCAAATAAGGGAAAATGACTGTTATCCACAGTACATCTCACATAAGTTTATTTTGTAACACTAATTACTGTAATAGAGCTGGCATTTTAATGGCCACTGCTAAAGTTCATGTCTTTTTCAGTCCAAGAGACTAAAAACTAAAAAATAACTTTGAGAAAACAATATTGTCTCAATCAAACCCACAACCTATGCTACCCCCATTATCATTATTATTGTAGAAAATTTGTCATTGAGGGTTTTTTGAAGAAGTTTTTAATGACGCAGATTTAATTCAGCAGTTTCCACTCCTTTTCTAAATGGTTTTAAATAGAGCAGTCAAAGAAAATAAATCCTAACAAAATGACAATATGGTCAAAATGTTAATATTTCACGTTGTGCAACATCACTGAATGTTCTGTAGTATAATGCTTCCAGCAGAGGTTAAATGAGCAAAGATAAATAAACAGTTGTACAGAGAAATTAACCATGAACAGATGTCTTGCACAACACCACAACACCGGCTCTTGCACACTGGTGCAGCTGTGGTCTTCTGCAGCGTTGGTAAAGGTATTGCACAGTGGTTCTATAATAAATTTGCAAAGCTTTCTATCTTTACTTTTGTTCGCACTTAAACTTTTCCAAGTGAGAAGTCTCGCTTTTACACTCATGTGATATTAAGGTGTGAATAACACACGGTCATGGATTTTGCCACCATCCAGTAAAACTATTGAAATATCTTGAATAAGGGGAAACCTATTAGTGCAGCAAAAGGCATGTATAGATGCTGAAGTTTCCTGGATGACTTTTGACATTTAAGGTTTGGGAGAATCATTAATATAAGGGCTTTCTTGTTTATTTCTACTTGTCTTATCACAACTCTGCTGTTATACTTTTTCCAGTTTATAGTTTGGGCCTTCCATTCTGATGAACACATTCATTTCACACAAAGATGAACACATTCATTTATATCAATTGAAGTGAGTAGATAGTATAGAAAAATAGCAAAATGGTACCGCATTTCAATGTGCAGACTTTCGTTGAAATTAGCCTACAGCACAATGAAATTTTATGTAAACACATAGTTGGGTGCTTCTATGAAACTGGGTACATTTTAGTACCTGGCATTTTGCCAGCTTTTTTAGATTCAATAATAAAAGAGAAATGTAGACACATTTCCCCCCAGGATGTACCTAATGATGACCTCAGATAAATGCAAAAAAAAAAGATACTCTTTCTCTGAGCCATCCCAAAATTAATGAATTTTTAATAAAATATTGGAGCCAAAAATGGGACATGAAAAGCTACCAAGGTGTCAGTGCATTTGATCTGGAAAACGTCACTTGAAATGGTCTTATATACCGCTATAAATAAAGACACTGTGTTAAATTTGACAATCCTAGTGTTTTTTCTAATCCAGAATTGAATCATTAGTCTTATTCCAGGTTTTGCACATAATCCATCATGTCCACTCGCATTACATGCAGAACCTGCCCATTTAAAGACAAAAAAATCGTGAGTGACTTTGTAACAGTGGTCATTTTTGTGAAACACTCTGCCTTGCATAACTGGTTCGATTCCCAAAATGTACCTGTGAGAGAATAAAGAGATATTAAAAAAAAAATAGTAGCACATAATTTTTGTGTCCTTTTTACAATGTTACATGCGGATTCTTGTAGAAAAATAGTATAAAAATAATATAAAAATGTGTTTTATCTGAAAAATAGTTTCTCTTTTATCTCAGTTAATATTTATTTTTAAAATAGACCCAAAGTGCTTCCAAACTTGCTTCATGACATTAGTCTACATCTGGTTTGAATTTTTTGGCCCCATGTTTCAGGGACCAGTTTCATATAAGCACCCATATCCAAAAAGCAAATCCAAGACAGATTTTGCAGTTGTATAATGCAGTCCATACCACTGTCTCCATTTACGCTCATCATATGTTGATTACCTGTCTACATGCAGGCAATCCTCTGACAGTCATCAGATGCATCAGGTCAATGTTCTCATCATAAGAATGTGATCGGCTGCTTTTCCATTTGAAACAATAAGCAGGAACGAGGCCCATGCTGTGTAGCACACAACAAATATTGAAGAAATCAAAGGAGCAGCTGTTGACGCATTGGAGAGCCCAGGGAAAGGTCACACATCCCTTTTCAGTGTCTCCCTCCACCATCCACAGTTGCCTCTTCAATGACTAGGAAAAGCGTATCCGTAGAAAAAAAGCAACTTGTCTTAAATTAAGGCACATCCAATCTATCTACAGATAGAGCAGCAACTCAGGAGGTAGTAAGAAGTCAGCACCTTGCTCATTGACATTTCAGCTGAGTGGATATTGGACGACAGAGGTGTTTCAATCCAGAGCCTGCGGCTGCTGGTCCATCTTTCTAATGACTGAACCCTCTCTTGCCTGGTTGCCTGGTTGATGGTTGTGCTTGAGGCATTTGTAATAAGATGAACAAGTGTGGATCACTTGCACAAGCCGTGACTTTAGTGGCGTTTGCTGTAGCTGTGCTCATTCCTAGGGTTTCTATTTTTCTGCAGCTAGAACCATATGCTAGAACATATGTTAGAATATAGGTGGGGTTAAGTAGCTTTTCAATCCTGTCCATTTTACAAAGCCAAGTTACATTAGCTGCCATGTACAAGTTGATTTTAATATTAATTTAATACTCAGATATTTGTATATTGAATTACATATTAATTTAACTGAAGTTTTCTCTCAGAAAAAAAAAAAAATTAGACATATTCTTAATCCTCAGTATTTGGGACAGCCAGTGGAATAACTCCTTTCCTCTGCCAAGGATCTCCCTGCATAAACATATCTTGTTTGTTGCCTAATGTAACCCATTTAACTGAGTAACAGAGCTGTCTTACGGGAGGGAATTGCAGAGGGCATACTATTTTTAATTCATTATAATAATCTTACATTTTAATGCTTGGTATAAACATGTTTCTCTAAAACTGCAGGTTATTTGGAGTTCGACAGGCAGCCTGAAACTGAACATCCATCACTGACTTTCAGATAGATAGATAGATAGATAGATAGATAGAGAGAGAGAGAGAGAGAGAGAGAGAGAGAGAGAGAGAGAGAGAGAGAGATAGATAGATAGATAGATAGATAGATAGATAGATAGATAAATAGATAACTGCCTTTACTTTACTACTGTACACATTAAAGGTTATTCAATCTAACTGTATAACAAAACTTTGTTTACATTTAATGTGCTTGTACCCATTTTCAGGTGATTTGTTGTAGCTACAATTGGTGGCATTTTAGCTCCATTTTACAAAAGGAAAGATTCGTTTACTTGGTAAAACCTAAGGAATGGAGTATAAAGGAACAATTCAATTTCAATGTGCCTTTCTCTCACCTGTATAGTTTTTATTTCCATTCTGCTTTTTGCAAAAGTACCACAGCTTGCATGACACAAATAGGTATAAATCTTTTGCAGTGTTCAAATTATTACATTGTCTCTGCTATTTATACTTCATGTAGCTCTTTTACTACTACTTTAGGTAAACAAGCGTTCTTTGAAAATGAGAGCAAAGTTAAGTCTTATTTAAAAAAAAAAAAAAGAAAAACAAAACAGAAGCTATGGATAATATTTAATTTTGATATAATTCTGTGTAATGTATCAAAGTACTGATTGTTTAGAGCAAAGGATAAAAGGCGTGTGTTTGATGAACAGTGGCCAATGTGTAAGACGTCAGCGCATTCAAGTTCATTTATAGCTCATTTCATACACAAAGGCAATTTAATGTGCTTGACATAAATAAATGAACAAGAAAGACAGATGAAGCATGCTTATAATAGATAGTAAAATAATAAAATAAAACCTACTAAAATCATCCCAATGCATAAGGCCTTTCTTTAAATTATAATTCACTGGGTCTGGGAGGAAACCAGAGTCTTTCTGCTTTACATTGTAACATCTGCCCTGTGACAGACAATTGTGACGAACCTTTTAGAAGTGTATGGGTGGTCAAATATATGATCAACAGGTTTAATTATCAGTCACTAAGATTCACCCTGATGCGACTAGTAATCACAAAAGCAACAAAGAAACTCCCATAACAATGATTTTTTAGCTTTTCCATAACAGGATGAATCAGTGTCATGTCACTTTATCTTGATGTGTATCTTTTGATTTGGACATAAAGGAGAAAGCTGTAGGACAAAAGGTGTGTTTTCAGATTCTGGTGTTCTTTCCCTCTGATTTCTTCCTGTTGCAGCTTTAACTGAAGAAGTAGTGAATTGTGAGCGGAATGAGCAGAACATCTTGTCATATTTCCTTTTTGCAAGTGTTGAAAGAATACTTGTACAGCCCGTTTGGCTTATGTTGAAGATTTGCAACCATTGAACATAACAGCATTGTGTTTTTCATCCCTGCCTCTCTCCATGCGACATTATTTACAGTGCAACTAGGAATCATCTAGCTCAGATCAGCCATGGAAGAATAGCACAGCAGTGAGCTAGAGATCTAGAGGCCTATTTTCAGATCAGTTTATGGAGTGGTTGCAAAACAAGCCCTTTTTCCTTTTAGTTTGTGCCATTCCTCTCTCTTGCTTTTGATAACTATGAAGGTGCTTATTCATTTTGATATGATGTGGTGTTTCTGAAATTTAATAGATAAGTTGCACCTCTCCCTGCCAAGAGAAAGGAGTTTGTGCCAGGATTTGTATCTAACTCATGGAGTTTATAGTTATAGCCTGGTTTTATGAGTGAAGGACTAAAGGGCTGAGCTCCTTAATAAAGGTGGATTCTACTACAGAAGCATTTTGCTTAGTGGTCATATTTAACCATACAGCTTTGGAAATAATTACACCACTATTGCATGCTGTTAAAATCTGTTTTCTGCCTTTTCCTTTGCGTGTGTATGTATGTATGTATGTATGTATGTATGTATGTATGTATACTTAGCACCATTAAAAATGCATGGTCCAAACATGTGGTGTCATTTCCAGAAAATAATTTGCTCAGGTGCCTATTTTGAATGTGTTGTTCACAAGATGAGTAACACAGTTAACAGCTGTATTTTTTTCATTCCCGATGCGCGCGACAACAGTATTTGGACTAATCCCTTAATGTTGGACTTTGAGTCGAATCTCTTGTACAGTCACGCTTGACTGGTAACTTTAGGTGTGGTCAATAGCTGATATAAAGGCTGCAAAGAAAATGCAGAAATGTTTTTGCTCAAAATGCCATGACTTACGATACAACAGAGAGAACGTGCCACTGGCATGTTACATGCAGGTCCGAGCCGTGGTGAAGTCACTTGCCGTCTGCACTGTCATCGCAATACAATCAGTCGTCTGAGTGATCAGATCCCTCAGGACAGGATCATCAGACTTAGTTCCATGCGTCGACGCGGCACTGCTTGTTTGGAAGCCAGAGGTGGACATGCCAATATTGAATGATGACACTTTATAGATTTCTGAGCACCTGTATTCAGTGACTGAATAAACATGTTAAGTTGATCACAATTTATCCACAATTGATTCCCAAATACAAATGCTTCCCTCTTTAATATGAAGGTAACCCCAAACCAATAAATTTACTATAACTCCAAATATTCATATTATTCTGACCTGTGCATTTTTAATGGTGCTAACTATATAAATGTATGTATGTGTGGATGGATGGAAGTTTCAATAATTCCAAGTCTCTTAAAAGGGACTTACTTATGGCACCGTCTTCACAAAGCACCAAACTATCTGCTCTCTCCTCATGTAACTGACCCTTCACTAAGCCCCGCCCAAAAACAACTTCTGTCCAATCATACGTTAACCCCATCAGGCCTGTCAAGCTTTCAGAACACAGAGGCTGAAGCCATGTGAATGGAAGTTATAGATACATGTTTATATGTTTGGTCAGTGAATTTATACTGTAGATGAATGCCTGCTTTTTAGCAACTAGAAACATCATTCCACTGTTTTTATTACTAGATAAAGTGTCATCATTTAAGTGAGTGTGAGCTAAAAGCACTCATAAGGACACACATATGGATGCTACACTCAACCATTCAAATAAATAGCAGATATGTTTTACTTATAACTGTGAGCTGATTATCGACACAACTACTAACACACGTTCCCAACAGCCAATGAAAAAGAGAGGGGGCGACAGGAAATAGCATCAGAAGACAACATCCTCTTCCTCCTCTTCTTAGAATTTAATTGGCAATTAGCTAACAATAATTGATGCATTCCTGCCACCAACTGGTATGTTTGTTTACCCTTTAAAATGTCGCTGAGTTGAGAGTGTGGAAGAGTTTAATTTGTTGTATTGGGTTTAGCTGGTTTGACAAATCATCTAGTCCGTGATTTCTCGTCAAGTGCAGATGTCAAGTCTTTCAGCTGTCATACAGAAATCTGCTGAAACCAGTCTGTTAGTGTCTACTGGTCTTTTCAACAACTATAAAACTGTGAAAGTTGCGTGGTGTGTCCCCAGCTTAAGGGAATGAAATACAGCAAATGGCCTCAGGTCAAAATCAAACCAAGGCTGCTGCGATAAAGCCTTGTCTTATGTGGGATGTGCTTCATCACATCAGCCAGTGGGGTGCCTCGGAAATATTATTATTTCTATTTTATTTTTAGAATGTGTTCTGCTATTATCCAATCTCATCATGCATTCAAATTATTAATTGTTGTAACTGTTTTAACGGCTCTGATGAACAAAACTATTGCTGCTGAAGACAAGAAAGATTAACATTTGTAAAGATTTGTATGAGAAAATCAAAAACAATCAACATTACGTAAACACTGAGTTAAACATGGTATAAGAAGCAAGGGGGCAACTATTGTTTGTCTTGTTTGTCGTCTAAAAGTCTAAGGCCCTCTGGGATTATTTTTTAACAATGACAACATTTTACTTTGTTTAAAACTGCATTTGCAAACCTTATTTTGCTGTCTTTAAAAGCCTGTTCAGGCGTCAAAGCTAGCGAGTGCCTCTATAGCTTCCATGTCTTCTTATCACAGCTGTTTGCTATGAGCTGCCGAGTTCAGGAAGAAATGCAGCACAAAAGGCCAATTCTTTCCACCATAGCTTTGTTTAGCTTTTTCACAGATGAACTGTGTGTGACATGCAGCCAGAAGTAATGATTTGGTACAGCAAGGTTTAAAGCTGTGCTGCCCAGGGGAACAGTCTTTATCATCCCTGGTGCTGATGGCTGCTTGGGCAGTGACGGTGCTTCCAGCTCAAAGAAAATGAAAATAGGTTTGACCAAGAGGTATTTGTATTTTTGAGTCATTGGGAGTAAAGAAATGTCCAGATGAAGATAGGGCTGGGTAGTGTGACTTTTTACTTATTACATGGGAAGAAAATTTTACTGTGTGAGATTTCATTAAAAAGATATCAACAGTTACTTAAAAGGGTAGGCAGCATTCCTTGCACTCTAACAGGGATGTATTCTTTTCAACATCAAAACAAATGCAATTTTCCTCTGTGATTTACATAACATGAGCTTTTTCAATCTGTCAATTACATATTTTCTTTGACAATGAGTGCTTGTTTTTGTGTGCGTGTGTGTGTGTGTGTGTGTGTGTGTGCTTTACTATCTGATATACACAGCCTGGCCAAAAAGAAAAATTGGATTTAACTAAGGAAAATGAGTAAGATAATGGATAGTTACTAGAGTGATTAAAGGATGTATATGTGTTCCAAACGCTTAACAGCAAGGAGAAGTCACCAGAACACACTGAGACCTTCCAAAACCACCAATGAATCAATGTTATGTATCCAAAGACTGTCTCCCTCACTGAATATAATATAGTCACTGTTAACACACATCTGTATTATGGTAGCGTCAAGTTTAATTGTTCAAAATGGTCAGTCATAATTTTCCTGTTCTGTGTCAGCTGATAGTTTACATTGTAGCTCTGTTAGCTTAGCCCTGGTTTCCTACAGAAACAGCCACAGTAAAAACACGAATCACCTCTGTTTTCTGTATGGTTTGTGTACTCAGTAGTTGAACTAAAGATCTGTTTGATCACTTTAGTCTTGTTAGCGTGTACTTTTGTCGGCAGCTCCAGGAATTAGTCCGGATTCTTTTCGGTCTCATTTTTATAAATTTATTGAATTGACTTAATCTGATCACA
>JAPQRP010000008.1:2962064-2975551 GCA_037367295.1 Apogon hyalosoma
ATATTCTATAGCACTGTTACACAAGGTCAGTCACTACCATATCAGCTCTCCTAGAAGATGGTCTGATCTGGATCTAGGTCTGAATTCAAGGATTCTTCAACAATGTGATTCTTAACATTTTCTTATTTTTTCTGAAAATAAGGGTATTGTTACTGATAAAAAATCAGACCCACCCTGCATTACAACATCTATAAACATGATCAATTTTTTGCTGATCCAGAACTGAGAGCATATTTAATCCGTAAAGACGCAACACTAGTTTTGTGTCAGTTCTCAAATTAATTTTTTTCTATATCTAACCTTTCTTAAGTGATTTATCACCATTTATTTATAATAGTATCCTCTGTATTTTGCATTCTATCAGTATAAATCAGGTATTTTCCTGCATTTAATTTACAGATGGTATAGATGTTCATTAAAGCTCAGATTAAAATTGATGGTTATTATATCAAAAACAGAGAAAACTGCAGAAACAATGACTTTTTCAGTAAAATGTGTCATTAACTAAATACAATCCAAGTGTGTCCATCCACTGTCATTGATCCAACTCCATGGGTTTTACTGGTGAATCAATGTTTAGAAGATGACAGTGTTTCCACGGTAACTACAGAGTCTCTAAATGTCCAAATGGATCATATCTGATGACCATGAAAAGATGACAAACTGCATTTTACACCAATTATTTACACGTATTGATAGGATTAGTGGATAAACAGGTATTAAACAGTTAAGCACAGTAGATGCTCTTGGTCGGTGATGGATGTTTGGGTCTTTATGGGTTAAATCTCTAACACTATTAACTAACAGTAAGTATTGACACTGAAATTGAATCCACTTCACCTGAAGTACCTTCAAAATAACAGATTATGGAAAAATTAATACAAATCTAATGGGGTGAGGGTCTGGAATTCCTGATGTTCTGATCGTCCTGTATTTGTTAAACTGTGTTTTCTGAGACTGCAGTGGAAATGGATACACAGCTTTTTTGCAACTGTGCCAAAGAACTCAACTTAAAGCCAACTCAATTTCTCTCTGGCAGGGTTACAGCCAAGTTAACCTTCAGCTTGTGCACTTTTCAGGTGGTGTCTTTAAATTTACTACTGTTTGAATTCCCCCTCCGTTGAAAACCTACATCAAATATTATTTTTTAATCTCATTACACTGGTAACTTTTTGTCCTTTATGCAATTGAAATGTCACGTCTTCAAATTTGTGTTGAAATTTTTATGAAATACTTAAACCATAGTGAATTAATAAAGGGATTCCTATCCACAAATTAGACTTCAGCAAATTAGTGGTCATTTTATCTCAAAGTTCAGACACATGACTTGATACATTGGCCAGAGGCATAGGCCAAACACCCGACCTAATGT
Organism: Apogon hyalosoma; assembly: GCA_037367295.1. Lineage (NCBI taxonomy): Eukaryota > Metazoa > Chordata > Actinopteri > Kurtiformes > Apogonidae > Apogon > Apogon hyalosoma. The sequence goes on from JAPQRP010000008.1 coordinate 2,963,437, forward strand.
TGCCTAGCCTTGCTGCAGGCTACTTGAAATTCAATTTAACATCTCTGTTTATGGGGACTTGAAATATAGATGGGTTTAAAGGCATGATCAGTATCTGCGGGGGTTATTTGCAGGAGTTTATGTGGGATTGACTTAATTTTAAACTGCACTTTGCCCATGCTGTGTGCAATTCCTCTTATAATTTTTTTAAGAGGCTAGATGTGAAAATGCTGCTGAATGTTATGCTTCGGCATATTTAATAATCATGAAGAGGAATCTTTCTGAGATATTTCTGTTTTTACACATCCTGTTAATAATTTATTGCTAATACCAGTGTTTTGAGACAACTGTAGAGCGGAGAAATGACTGGCCTTTCTATATTACGACAGGTGTCTGAAGCCAATTTGTTGCCCGTCACATATTTTATTGAAAGGATGCCCATGAGAACCTCTTATCTGATGGACGGTTTCCAACAGCTTTGTGCAGACTAAAAGGCTTGGAAAAGTCAACCATTTACCTCAGCCCAGAGGTTTGGGATGGTTCTTTGTTTGCGAGAGCTCAAAGGCTTAGAAAGGCCAAATGCTTATCATAGACCAAAAGACCTTTAAGGCTTTAAGGCCACCTGCTCACAAAATAAAATCTGTTTTGTGACTCTGCTGCTGGTGATTAATGCTGCTGTAAACTGACAAGGAAGGCAAAGAATGGCATCCACTCCATCTTTGACTTGTTCTGGGGGCACAGGTACCTGCCTCTCACATTTAAGAGATTTGTTTCATAGGTATTCTATTATAGCTTATACCCTTTAAGAAGGTAATCAAGTGCATGTTCCCTTTAATTATTGTGACTATTTTTTGAGAACATACACACAACAGGTTTTGTTTTACTTTTAAATCACTTGAATTTTCCACAGTGCATCATGTTATATTGCTAGCTCCCTACTATTACTGCAACGGACGGAAACATGAGGAGGTTTTTATGAATGATCTGACATGAGCTTATTACATCTCCATAAAGAGCTATTGCATATCTGCATCCTCTGTTAGATTTCAAGGTTGCTTGCTGGCATGTGTGGTATTTTTCCTTGATCAAAGAGATATCCAGACTGCCCTCCAACCTGGTTGTCATGGGAACAGGTGTCACATGACCTAAAGTGAGACAAACTTTGGATGAGAGAGGATTGGCTCTCTGGAGGGCGTCAGTCCCCCTCTCAATTCATCTGACATGGTTACCTAGGAAACAAGGCTGTGAGACAGGAAGCAGAGAAGAGATGTAAGCTCTTGTTTGTTTGGATAACAGTGAAGAAACTGCCCGGGCTCCAGTTATCTAGGGAATGTGCTATTAGTTTGAAGATTTTAAATCAATGAAATATCTCTCCATCTAGCTTATGCACGTATATCTGAAAATCTATCAAGCTGTCAATGACTGCCTGTGTGTCTTTGTTGACAAGAATGGGGATCACAAGCTGTGTGGGATCATAGTAGTAAACAAGAACTTCTCTGTTTGACTGGAGATCTAAGACCGCAGTTGTTTAACACCAAACCACAAGGTTAATGTGTTAATAAGGGAGGATATGTGCAGCTGCCTGCAGCCCAACATGACTGTTACTGACATTTGATTCGGGTGGCACTGAGAATGAGTCTGACAGTCTCTCAATAACAGTGACAGTCCATATACTGATGGGGGCAGTAATCAGTTTGCCTTGGGATGTTTTACAGGTCCCACCGGCCGTCACTCATACCATACACAGTTGGAACCCATGTGTCATTTATTTCATGCGGTTGTGGAGTTAGTGTTTGTGGGTGAGATTATATGAGTAATCACTCAAATTGGTTTTGCATGGTGGGAGTACTTTTTTTTTTTTTTTTTTTCTGGGCTCTTCTCTGATGAGCCTTTTCTGATGAAATGGCTTTTATGTCAGCTCAGCTTGCCAGTGAGATACAGACTCATGGCCTCTATGTAAGTCTCCCTTTTCTATACAGATGGTACTTTTTATGAGGCAACAGGCCACTTACTTGCTAGCTATACATTCTGTCATTGATTTTGTGGTGGTATCAAGGCAACAATAAACAGAAGATCGCTTGCTTTCCTTTTCCTCATTCTTCCCTTCCCCTTTCATCAAGAAACCTGAAGCCTACTCCATAGTGAGCCATCAAAAGAAAGATCCAATATTGTATCATACCAGTGTGCTGCTGTGTGCAAGCCCAAGTTCAGTAATCAGTGACCCAGATATTTTAATTGCTTACCCACAAACACAAAGAAAAAAAAAAAAAGATAAATAGCACAGTGTTGTTCCTGCAACAGCATCTTATACCATAAATAAGGAGGGTCTCCCCATTAACTAGCATGTGATCAAGGCATTCTCTTGCACAAAATCATGAAAGAGAATATATAAACAACCTAATATCCAGAACTATGTTTCGTGTAAAAACAAAAGCGTAGAATCCAAGGAATAATTCAAACACTTTCTGACCTAATAACGGAAGAAAGAGAGCTATCAGGGATTTTCAGGTACTCTGTTCTAGACACATTTTGTTTGCTTCGACTCTGAAGCCCTTTTCTCCTTTACAGTTTGAGAATATTTAAATTTTATTGAAATCCATTCACTGTACAACATTTAAATAAAAAGGAAGCAGCGAGTTATGGCTGGGGTGGAATTTATACTCTGGATTGCTTGGTTTTCATTATGAGAAACCTGAGGCACATCCTGTTCTAGTAGCTACAGCAGCTTGTATCTTGCTTTGGTCCTCCTACTCAAGGCAATAGGATGACATTTTAATTTCATAAACATTCATATATTGGCGTATGTTGGCATGGTCACAACTTGAACAGCATAACAGCAGTTAATCATGTGCTCTTGTTATTACTAGTTTCAGGGCTAGCAATTAGCTCACTTAATGTAGCCTTTGGACAGAGACATGGCAACATGGTTTAAGAGGCTCTCTCCACTTTTTCAATTAGTCATAACCAATGCCGCCTGGGGTTTTTTTTTCACAGCACGGCTCTTTTGCTTAGAGCTGTTTTTGCTAGGTCTTAGTATTCACATGACTGCCTTGATTATGTGAATAATGTATTAGTAATTTGATTATCAATTTTGTAACAAGAAAGCTTGCGAGCAACATGGCCCTATCCTTATCCTTTACCAAAGAAGCAATGAACCACCCCCACATCTGTTTGTTTGTTTTGTTTGTCGTCAGTAGTATCATGAAAAACCACCGGGCATGTTTTCATGAAAATTGGTAGAAGGACAGGGAATGGGATTACAGGGAAAAAAAAAGAAGAAATGGATCCTGAAATTTGTGGTTACCTAAGGATCATGACAGTCCTTCTAGTTTAATAAGCAAATGTCAAGCAATCCCGTTGAAATGAACCAGACTGAATCTCAAATGGGCATGGTATTTGAAGCTGGTTCCTAGACTAGATGAGACAAACAATATAAGTACAGGGGAGTTACGTGTCCCAAATTTTATTCATTTATTTATTTTTTCCGGGTCTTTTAGGGTTAAAGAAAGAGCTCTAAATGAAAGAGAATTGGGATGTGGTGAAATGCACTACTGATAAGAAATTCTCTTTTTGTTAGATAGTTCTTCTGTTATGGAAGTCTCACTAGGTAGCACAGGAAACAGTATGCCAAGTATTACCATTTCATGTGTTCTTGTGTGGCACAGACGGAATTTGTGTCTCTTCTTCTGCATTAAATATCAGATATGAATATTTTTAGGGATAATATAAATGTCAGTAAACTGGTTTAAGTTCATAAATTATCCACAATGTCAATTGAATATAATCTAAAATAATCAAAATGCATGGTAAGTCTGGAGAGACATCACCACCAGAGCCTCTGAATAAATATCGCTTCAGCACAGAAGTGTATACACCATAGTTTACTTTTTGCTTTGTAATGATCAGGCTGGATTTTATCCAGAGTTCTGCTACGAAAAAAAAAAAAAGACAACTTCAGAATGTAATGCTGGACAAAAAAAAATCATGTGATCAAAATACTGACATTATTGATCAGGGGATAGATTTACTGAAGTTTATATAAATAAAAGTCAGACCATATGATCCACCTATACTGTCTTTTATTGCATGAATAGGATGTTTTGTTCTAAAATACCCAAATAGAATAATACAGTGATGTTACTATTTTGACAATTTTTTTCTCAGAATGACAGTCATAATAGTTATTGTTAGAATTTGTAACATTAATTTACAAGAAAAGCGCAATGTGATAATAATAGATTCTTAGCTTGATCCAACATGCCCTGACAGTCAATAAGTGTGAAGACCTTAACTGCATGAGGAGCAGCAAACTAGTTGTACACTGGCCTTATATCTGCCCACACAGTGTGGGATGCAAGACTAACATGACACCGTATGTCCTTGTGTAAAAGCACACACCAAGTATTCTACAAACCAAACTGTTTCATGTTCACTTTGTTTGTTTCCTGCAGTAATGTAGTCTATTGATTTGTGCATTCCATGTGCAAAAGTCATCGGGGAGTTGTCTCATTTCTATCAAGGTTTGTTATCTTGCTAACCTTTTGTGAAAAACTTACTTGTAGAATAAGAGAAATATGCTGCAATTTCTATGCACCCATTATTCCATTTAAAAAAAATGTATCATAAATTGCAGTTTAATATTCAGCAATGGCAATCTATATACTTAAATGATTAAGCTGGATATTTGTGCCCAAATGGGATTTAGTAGCAATTCATGCATAGATTAAAAGGCAGAATGTAGACATGGAAAGCACATTATACAATAAAATGAGGGGTCTATGAATACAAACTACAGGAGACGGGTTACTGTCCTGTTTACGCTTCTACTCCTAAATGTTTGTATTTATATCTTTCACTGGTGAAATGAGTCAAGTTTTTGGTGTATGTGTATTAGAGAAAAAGCCAAAAGTGCAAAGATAACAGAAATCTGTCTTTCCAAACTTTATCAGACATAATTGACATTTGCAACCTTTATCACGCTCCCTCCAGGCCTTGTGTGAATGAGTCGGCATCTGGACTGTGGCCTGTGACATTTAGACCACAGTTAGAACAATTTCAGTTGCCACTAAAGCGCTGCAAGTTGCTATAAATCTTTTTTTTTTTTAAACAGATTTCCAAGAATAATATATTTTTGTAGAGCATATAGAGAAAGCAAAACAACAACAAAAATCAAGTTAAATCATTAATTCTTAGATTAATACTTTACGTTATTAACCCAATTTCTCTTTGAGATGTCATCTGTTTACTGTTGTTCATCTAGAAACAGGGCATTGGGAGAATTTGGCAAACATCTGCTTGTTAGTCTAAAGATTTGACAAGCAGTTGCTCTGCCAGCTGCTGGGACTGTTCATAGAAGTGATAGTTTTTGCTCCTGATATTGAATACAGCCTAAGATCAGACATGTATTGAAGCTGTAATAATAATTTAAAAATTCAGAATCTACTTTTTTTCCCTCACATCTAGTTCAGGCAGAGATACACTTGCTATTTTTCAGGGTGTGCTGACATGCATTGGATGGGGCTATAGAGTCAGTTTCACCGGTGCATGCCATAGTAATAACATCATCAAGTGCATGGTAATTATAGCTGCAGGCCCTTCATTGATCTCAAGGCAAGAAGGGCGATCCCCTTTCTGCTGCAGAATAATGACTAAACCTTTAACCTGGCTTTAAATCGATAAAACTGCAGGATTCCCCCTTCACTGTGAATGAGCACAATTTTTGTACAACTATTAAGTGTACCGGTCATGAAATTCTATCAGTTTTCCTCCTCAGAAATGTAATAAATTAGATAAAAAGCTACCGTGTTTGCTTTGTGATTAGCTGATTGTTCTTAATATTAATTACGATGAGAAAACCAAGAAAATCAGGGTACAGATGAATAATTCATGTTTGTTTTTGAACCAGCCTTGTGAAACTGGCATTCACTAAATAATGTATGACTGTGTGTCTTTGATAATAGGGTCTGCATTAGAAGTAATATGCTTTCCTTCATTCCACGGGGCAGATTCTTGACTGGGCTAGTTATTGTGCAAAAATTGATTTCCCTAAAACCCAGTGTGCCAAAAGACATTAGTCAGCGTTGTCTCAGAGCCAGTGCTGTACATAAGGAAAGGCCTCCACGTGTTGCTGCTGGAAGGTGGGGGATATTGTTTTAATCTCATATATGCAGCCCTTAAATCTGATTATTCCCATAATGAAGAGAAATTGCTGAACAAAGAGATCAATAAGATTTAAAGAATACAAGCATCCACGATGATGAGAAATCTACATTCTGATTTTGGATTAGGACCTGTGTTGAATGGAGTTTATAACGTCCAAATGAGATTTCCCGCTACTAAGTGGTAAGAACGTGAACCCTTAACAATTAGTATTTAAGATATCCCCTGTTCACTGAAGCTTGAAGGCAAAGTGTGATGCACATATAATTCACTAAACCGTGTGTAATTTTAGTAAGAGCTGAAAGAATTGCTTTAATGAGCGCTCAAACAAAGCAGGGAATTAGTATGATGTGCATGCATTCAAAATTGTCTCACTGGAAAATACAACAGTCCTCTGGTAGAACAAATAATGGTAAGAATGCGTTTAGGTTGATATACAGTTCAAGCATTGTCACCGATCAACACCGGTGTAATTATGAGAGATGTCTTTTATCACGGTCACAAAAAATGAATTTCACTAAAGTTTTATTCAAGGTGGATTTTTTTTTTTTTAATTCTGACATTCTGCAAAAGTAGATTAAAATACTTTAGAGTGAACAGAGACCGAAGGACATGATCGGATTTCAATTTGACGTTTGTAGGTTTCATGGTATTTTTAGATGCTCTGATACAAACAACAACATGACAAAGCATTGATCATTGTATTTGTCACAGACCGAGAGAGAGGGGGGGGGGGCATCAAGACTGACAGAAAGATTTCTGTCAAAACTTGGCTTCATAATATGTCACGCTTAAATTCACAATTACAAACGCACTGACATAGAACTGGTTCATTTTCCCCATTTATTATTTCAAAGCTGAGATTAATCACATGGAGGGAAATAATGACTAAACCTAATCACAGACTTCTGCTCCTTGCTCAGCAATAATTACAGGCAGACTAGCTGCCGAGCTATATGATTTATGACACATGATGGATATTAATGGATTTTGTAATTGGTGCATATGTTTATGAAAATGGCTGTCTGCTGCTGACAATATGAAAAGATGTGAATAAACATGTCCCTGCAATTGTAAATAGAATATTGTTGTGCAAAGGACTAGTCGACTACCTGTTATGTAGTGGAATGTCTGCACTATAGAACAGCATAGCAGGAATGTGTTTAAAATGTACACCAGTCATGTTTGGTGCTCTGCTTTACATAGTTTGTGTCAATAGTGAATAAAGTTGTGTTGGAAGGACTGTAGATATGCTTATAATGTACTGTTCTGTCAAAGATGGCACACAATGTGTTAATTTGCTGTTAAAATTCTTAACACTGTTGGTGTATTAAACTTAACACAACAAATGTTGTATCAGATCTCACCTATCAATGTGTAAACATTTTCTGCCAGTTTTAATGCATCCTTTTTAAGTTTGTGTAAATAGCAATGAGAGGGTAATACAATTGCCAATACTACCTACACTGGCAGATGCGTCACATGCACATCCGGTCATTTAACAAAGTAGAGAAATCCAGTAAATGTTTTATAAAGTAATAATTATTAGGAACATTTTTAAAGTACAAATATTAACGTCAAAACCCACATTATTTCTCACACAGAAATTCTTGGATTTTCAACTAACTACAGAGTTTCTTACTAGATAGAGGCAAAGTTCTGCATCCTGCAGTTGACCTCAGTTTGGGAAAAAAAAACAAAAAAACAAAACAAAAAAAAACATTGGAATTACTATATCTTTTACACATAGGATTTTTGTCAAGTTTAAAAGCTAATTTTCCAATTCACTTTGCTGTAAAACTGTATCAGACTATAAAAATATCTAACGGGCTCACTAAACATTCTGTTCAGAGTCACTAAGGACATTTCTGCAACTCCAGTATTACCAGACTAGTAGTTGTCAGTCTTATAATTTCCACATCTTTTAATATTTTTTCTCCTAACTCATGATGGATGAGGAAAATAGGTCACTTTGGTGTTGTGAGACGTTATGACATGTTATGACATGAGACGAGAGATGCAAACTGAGTCATTTCACACAAAATTAGATGTAACTTTACTATCATTACCACCAACTGTGACTTTCTTAACTCCCGAAACTATCCTTTAAATTGACAAATGATCGTATATGTAAATGGTGGTACAATTCAAGCAGGATCAAAATAATATTTGTTGCCACTGACAACAGTTCCTTTTTTTCTGAAGTTAGATCCCATAAGGGACACTGGAAAGAGCAGGACTTTCCCCATTTATTTACTTGTGGTTTTGTTCAGTTATATCATCTTGACTGAAGCCAAAGTGTCAATAAACCAACAGTGCATTTTTTTGTTTGAGTAGCAGCTTCATCATTTACAGCCAGGCTCATCATCAACACCAGGCTCATTTTCACATTGGCCTCAATGGCTGAAATATTTCAGTAAAAACTGCTAGCCATTAGCTTGGAAGGGAGGAGCATGTGATGCCATTCAGCTAAGCCATATACTGGCTTGAGCACAGGCTTGACTGACAATGTTTGATTGGTTATTATTGTTAAGTTTTGTTTGGTTGTTGGAGGAAAGTGGCAGCACCTGCAATAGCGCATTAATGATAGACTAACTGCTGTAAGAGAAAAAATAAATAAAAAATATATTAAACTGTATAAAATGTGAGTACAATTGAGTCAATCAGAAAGTCATGACAAAGAAGATTAAAGAGGGAAAAAAAAGTAATTTGTGTCTGTCTTGTATTTTTTGTCATTATTCTGATATTTCTGAGGCACACAGAGGTAGCATAACTGGCATCCCAGCCATCAGTATGCAATGGATGAACAAACTGACAGAATAAACCCCTGAACTGCAGGAATCAACTCACAGTACATGAAAGATGCAGCTCCAAAATGAAGCACATGCATTATTTAACCTGGTTAGTGACTTTTTGACTTAGAAACAACCACATATCTCGCCATAGTAAGAGAAAATAACACATGAAGATCCAATTTGGCTTTCTTGGCTTATGTAATAGCAGAAACATGTCAAAACTGTGGCCTACATTTCCCTGTTGTACACAGAATTTTCAATAAGCGACTTGATCACATATCCAAGCGTCTTCTCTAAAATCAGCAGTCACTATGGGAGACGTTTCAAGCTCTTTATAACATATCCCTTAACAATGCTGTCACAACCACAAAAACAACAGGCTGAAATTATTATTTATTTATTTATCTTTTTTTTTTTTTTCTCACCACAGGTACTATTCTGGGGTGGCAGCGTCTTACTGAAATCACATTTTAGAGAGGAAAGGTGTGTCAACACATTCAGTGCTGCAGGATATTCTAAATACAACACAGTGTTTCCCTTTAATAATATAGGCTGTGGTGGCTCGTCACAGTCTATTTTGCTCTGTCATGGTCTTATAATGACCCAAAAATATTTATGTGAGCCTTACACAGCCATGTTGTTGGTAACATTATAATGCACAGTGATGAAAATTAAGTTACTCATAAAATGTGCATCCTATACGTAAAATATAAAGACCCTGAATCGGCAGCTTCTGAAAACATGAGGGCTGCAAATACAGTGGAGAAATCGACTAAAATCAGTAAGATAAGCTCAGTATAAATGTCAAAGACGTTACTATCATTACTATATTTGCCAACTAATGAATGTTTTTTCAGAATCTAACAAATTGTTTTACATTGAACTGAGCAGCTCCTCAACAGCAGCAAATAAAACTCAGTGGTATTAAAAATACTTATCTTTTGAAAAAAAATGTAAAAAAAACATTTTCACAGATAAATCTCACAACAGATAATCAGCAAATAAGTTATCAATTCAACAGGTACTCTGTGAGTCTGTGTTTATAACAGTGGTCTGTGTTTACTTTGATTCTGTGAAGATCCTTGTTAACGCTCAGTTAAAAGTACATTTTTTCTTGAGGTGAAAAATAACTACAGGAATGATAACTTGGTGGATCATCCAGACTTGAAAGTAAATTACCCTGGTAACGGCATCGCTGTGTCTATCTGTTACTGTGCAAAATCATGCACATACCTCAATAGTGAAAAGTAATAATTTGACATGTTTGGTATTTCTCTCAGCTGGACTGGGAACACCTTGGCAGGAGTGAAAGGATCTGCCGAGAACATAAAAAAACATAACAACACACACATTAGGTATCATAGACAGTTCATGCGTTTCACCATCTTTACGACATAAATCAAATATCAATTAACAAATCATTTAAAACAGTATTTTCACTCTGCTTGTTAACCACCTTCAGATGTGATAGGCTCTCTGGGAAAAGTACTTTCTAGGAACAACTATTATTTTCCCTATTCAGGATTTAGCGTATTATATGACCAACACATCTTCTATTTATTAGGAAATAAATTTTTATGATGCGGCCTGTTCCATCCATGGATATAAGTTCGATCTGCACATCACTATTGTGGTACGAGTTGAGAGCTTAACCTGGAGTGTAAAGCAATCCTGAAATCAAAAATAGATTTTATATTTAAACTGTACATGTGTTTGGACTTAATATTATTAGAGTATGCCTCATAAATCTGTTTTCTTTTTTTTTTTTTTTTTTTTTTTTTTTTTAAAGTTTATCACATTTATGGCACAAGGTGGAATAAATCCTAGCTGTAAGTCAAGGCTAACTAAAATTAGAGGGCGATGTGTTTGCTACTACTGTTTACTCAACAGATCCCTTTGGCAGTTAATGGCTCCTGCCAACATTAGAGATTTTGATTCCCCATGAAGTGAAATTCAGACATCAGTTCATGACATTTGGCTGATAAATATGAGTTTTGCAGTTTGAAGGTTGACAACGTGCATCATATTGTTGACAGTGTTAGCCAATGACAGCACTCTTCATATTTCAGGTGCTGACAAACAAAGAAAAAAGATAAAATGCTGCATACGTTCAAGTTTCAGCAGATTTCTTACAGAACTGAGAATGTTGGTGATGCAAAAAGTCTGCATTTAATCTGTGGTAACTAACCATAATGCTCTTTGTAGGTGTGTTAACTCAGACAGTACAGTTAGAAATCAGGCCTAAATGAAAAATCAAAGCACAGCAAACATCAGAGGTGCTTACACATGCTGCATAACGCTGTACAGTTCAAGTTTAATTTGCTGCAAATCCTCAATATTGTTGCTCAATCCATGATTTAGATGTCTTTTTTTTTTTTTTTTTTTTTTTTTAAATGTGAGGATTCTACGGTGTATTTCCATGGGTTGCTGTGTAAACGAACCCCTTGTCCGACCTCTGACCCCTAGATAATCACAGCGCCACTCAGGTTGTGTCCATTTTCCACTTCTATTTCAGGTCCATGAGTATTTGGACAGTAACACAGGTTTTGAAGTTTTGTCTCTTTACACCACCACGGTGGATTTGAAGTGAAGCCATTAAAATATGACTGAAGTGGGGACTTTTGACTTTAATTCAAATACTGCATTAACCATTTAGAAACTATTTTAAACAAAGTAACTCCATTTTCAGGGGCTCAAAAGTAACTGAACAACTGAGTGGGAAAATGGCCGATCTAGAAGTAGATGTGTTTTTTTGATCAACTGAATTGAGTTCAGGTTTGAGATGCTTTTGAGGAATATTATTGATTACACTTTTTTTTTTCTTTTAAGTTTTAAATCATTGGCAGTGTTTTATGTGTATACTTTTAGTATTGAGTTTTAGTTTGTGTTTTATGTATGTTTTAGTGTAGATATATGGCTAAATTCCACTCTGTCAACTTTTGCTGCTGCTGTCTTGGCCAGGACCCTGTTGTGGAAGACAGTTTTAGTCTCAATGAGTCTTTTTTCCTGCTTTAACCCTGCATTTCCACATGTATTACAAGACAGTGACAGCAACAGTGAGGACAGTGAGGCAACAATCTCTGGTCCACTGTGGTCTACAGGGTCTGTAAGGTCCACTTCTGTACCTGCTTTGTTAGGTACCATGAAGTAATGGTACTAATGTAAGGAATGATGTTCAAAGG
>JAPQRP010000008.1:2978837-2989225 GCA_037367295.1 Apogon hyalosoma
GAAGCGTTCTGAATGGATTACTGATTCATTTAACCCAAATGTTCAAAAGGTGTAAATGCCACTGTCTCTCAAGCATACATAAGCTTTATTTCTACCAACTGCACCAGCAGTAAACAGTCTGTGGAAACAGCCATTAACAGTCTGTCCCGTGTAATAAGGGCTGCTACAGTTTCATTGAAATTGTAATGGTTAAAATCAGCTAACCCAATCCAGACACTTAACAGTCACACAGAAGGCACAGCAGATTGTTGTCGCTTATATTTGACCCCTGATCTGCTCAACCACTGAGTGATCTGGATAAGCGAGGGAGCTGCATGAATGGAAGCCTGTGACATTGCTAGAGCCTTTCAGAAAGATGAATATGAAATCAGTGTAATATATTTTTCCAGGTTGGCTCCTTGCTTATCATCTCAAAATGAACATACTTGTGAAAGACATGGATTTCCTGGATTTCAAATTGGATATTTTTCCATTCTACTTGAACTCCATGGAATTCAACAGCATTCCACTTGAGCATGGAAAAAGCACATTTGTCATAGCTTGCCTGGTATTCTGGACATGGCACTACTTGAGCTTTCACCAGGCTGGGACTGAATCCAGTTAGCCTATTAACTTGTCACTTGACTTTTATACTTGAACAAAGAACAAAAACATACGGGATGGTGAGTGAGCCAGTTGGTGATAGTACCTAGAAAATGAAGCAACTCATGCTGGATTTTTTTCTTTTTTCTTTTTTTTCATAGTATCTCTTATGTTTCATTCTCCCTTTGGTCTTGATTGATTTAGATTTTTATGCCAAACTATAAGGTGAACAAGTCCAGCATATAACAAACCTCAACTCGATGCAGCTAAGCATCTTTTAATTAAAGGTCCAATTAGTGTATGTATTATTGCGCTCTCATTTCTCCTTCAGTGAGTGGAGCTGGCTACTGATGCCAGACCAGGGTTGTTTCCGTGGTAATGAGCTGTCAGGGATATAAAGAAGTCTTTTTTTCTTTGCATATCTCTTCTTTCGAAATAGGGACTGTAGACGAGAGAGCTAGTCTGGCAGCCGCATCTGTGGAGAGCACGCCCTGGGGATTCTAGTGTCACAGATGCAGTTCAAGAACCATGTGAATGGAGTGGCTCTCCCAGACTGCAGACCACGGCAAAGGCATGATTAGACCTTTTAGATGTTGTCTCACTGAAAACCTGAATGAAAACTGGGTTCTAAGGTGCTTCAAAGGATTAATCCAACAGACCAATTTAATTAGCTGCCTCTAATGTCAAAAAAAGAAAAAAAAAATCTCCAATGTGCTCTTTTGGGTTTGCTGATATATTTCCCTCTGATAAGTACTAATTGTCTCTTACATCATGAATTCCAGCTCACTGCAAAGCAGCCTGCATGTTCACCAGTCATATGCATAGTTATTAGAACTCAGAGCAGAGTTTGTACTTTTCATTTTAACAGGTAGATGGATTTTGTAGATATTTGGACCAAATTATGTGTGAGATAAAGTCCTGTCAAAATCATCCTGTATTGTCAGAGTCGATCTGTCACTGTTCAAATTTCTAGTATTTCCAACGTTTGTACACTAAATACCTGTAAAAAATGTAACTGAAATCATAATTAAGATCTGCATAATTTTTAATTTCCTCCTGTAGGTTTGTTTCATTTGTCTGATAGAAACATGGTTTAATACTTATTTCAAAAACAAGCTTAGGATTTGCCTTAATTGGTGTCATGACCATTTACTGTCATTCTGCATGCACAGTACTAGAATAGATATTATATATAATTTGATCTCATAAAATGTGGGTGTCTTCTATATTGTCAATAATAATAATAATAATAATAATAATAATAATAATAATAATAACAATAATTACTTTTAAAAGCACTGGAACTAATCGTCCCTGATGTTCACATTTGTTTGAAGGTGATGCTGTAGAAATGATGTTTCATGCTGTGACTTATGCAGCATTGCTATGTGATTTTCTGTGGAATATCCATGAATCAGTGCTGCAAAATGTAAAATTATCTGTTTAATTACTATCTATATTATAAAAGCCAAGTGGCCTCTGTGTGCATGCGTGTATGTGTGTCTGGGGACTCACACAAAACCTGGAAAAAGCTGACTGCTGCAGTTTGGCATACTTCTGTATTTTTGGTCGAGTAACAGACTAGTGAAAATGGCAAGTCGAAAGGTCCAATATTTTGGGAGATATTAGTAACTGTGGAATACAATGGCCTTACAATCACGTTGCTATACCCATAACGTTTTGGCGGTGACTGCTGGACAAATGTGGTACAGCGTGCACAAATACACAACAGCATAAAAACTACCATATCTAGAACCCGTGGATCCCCATGGGTCAATGAGCTACTTTAATTTAAGATGCTTATCCTGGTTTTGAGGGTGACGTGGTGGGGCAGTAGAAAGCAAGAAGGTCTTGGGTTTGATTCCAAACAGGCACCTTTCTGTGTGGAGTTTGCATGTTCTCCCCATGTTTGCGTAGGTTTGCTCCGGGTACTCTGGCTTCTTCCCACCATCCAAAGACATGCACTGATAGGTTAATTGGTCAACCTAAAATTGACCATGAGTGTGAATGTGATTGGTTGTTCGTCTCTACGTCAGCCCTATGATGAACTGATGACTTGTCCAGGATGTACTCCGTCTGTGCTCATAGCCCAGCCAGCATGTCCATTTGGGCCCCAGAAGGGTTAAATTTGGGCTGCATATAAGGGTCCCAAGTGGATTTGTCCACAGTTTCCATGGTGACCCCACATGTATTTGCCTATATGAGAATCAGAATCTCTGTATTGTCATTGTACCAAGTACAATGAAATTGAGGTAGAACTTTCAAGTTCAGTGTAAGAATTTACAGACATACAACAAATATCAGTAAAACAAAAACAAATATCAGTACAAGGCACAGTTATTTATATATTTAAAAAAACAAAACAAAACAAAAAACGATAAAAAACAATTGCAAACTAAGATATTTGTAAAACATAGAATTGAAGTAGTGCAAATGACATGAAAGATAAATATCATGGGATAAATAGTGTGAAAAATACATAATATGAGATATTCAGATCTCTGATTCTGATATGAGCAAACATATGTGGGGGCACTGTGGAAACTGCAGACAAACCCACTTGGGACCCTTATATGCAGCCCCCATGTAACCCTCCTGGGGCCCACATGGACATGCTGGCTGGGAGGTAGCTGGGATAGGCTCCAGTGACCCTAGTGGGTTCAGAAAATGATCCTGATCATATTTTGGATTTACAGCTTACAAGGAACACTGATAAATATAGGTAGTCATATCATTATACACAAAAAATAGATAAATAATAAAATACAAATAATAAAAATGAATAATAGTATCCTGGTCACTCATTAGTGCCACTGTCTGTGCAGGCGCCCGTGATGTTTACAACATACCATAGTCATATAATATGACATTTCAGTTGCTGCTACCAGACTTTAAAGTTCCTGTGGCTTTAGAAGACGAGGTTACTTTGGTTTATAGCAGATTTAGCACTATAGAACGCCAACATCATGTTTTTTTTCTTCCCCTTATTCATCTACTGCCAGGAATGGGAGGTGAGCTCAGCAGGTAAACATGTCCTCCAGATGTTATTCTGTCACTGTCAATACATAGGACATGGAGGTGGATGAAGAGACGCAGCTGTGACTGATGGCAGAGGGTTGATAGTTTGGAATGCAGTGGCTAGTTTCAATGTTAATCTGCACAATAATGTTTCTATAGCTTTCAACCATGACACAACTTGTTGCAATATACTATTAAACTGACATTTTGTAGGTTGTTTAATACAGACTTGAAATGCTCAGCTTTCCATCTATTCTGCCAAGTAAATACTTTTTTTTTTTTTTTTTACTTTACTTCAAGACAAAAATATATTTTTTTGTTGCAGCCATGTTTGTATCTCAGTAATCCACAGCTGTTAGAAACCAGGATAAGGTGTATACATTTAACCATATTCAGAAAATTCCAGCTAGAGAATCCAGGTTTCCCCAAAACAGGATAAGAGCTTACTGAAATCATTTACACGCACAAAGACAGAATACTTAATACAAAATCCAGGATACTGATGAGAATGTACACTCTATTTATATTAACCTCTTAGTAGAAATCCCAGATGCATGTGAACATTTCTAAACAAACTGGCTAAAAATCACTGGTACTGATATGCAGATATTAGAAAAACACATGACATTTAGTTGAACTGCTGCAATAAGTATTCAAAACAAACTTACAAAATTAAGGTCTCACTATAAAATTAGTTAGTCAGAAAGAAATGATAGTATTTATCCCATATTTCAGGCAGAACTCAGTACAAACAGTCTTGGTTGCTAAATGAGACTCACTGCTGAATGGTGCTGGCCTTTTTTTCGGGGCCCACGACAGGTGAATCTTTCCAAAGTTATTTAGAATTGGCAGTGATACGATATGCATTGCCTACACACATTTACTGTCTTAACCATCTTTTTGGACAGATTGTGTAATGTTAAACAGATTGTTGGCATAGTTAAAGTTAACCTCTCCTTCTACATTCTCTGCCTGAAATATACACAAACACCCTGAGGGAATTATGGGTCTTGTTTTGCAATTCATGGGGTTTTAGTGTCAATTCACAGGGTTTTAGTAATGAATGTGATGAAATTTAATGCTTTGAGTTTGCAGATCTTTGGATGTTGTTAATAAAATAAACTTTCCATTTGGTTAATTTTACTGTCATGGTTTTAACGGCTCTAAAAGACACAGTATCATGACTGTAAAAATGCTCACTCACTGAACATCATCTTTCACATCTTGCTATAGCAATTCATGCTATGTGTGATTTTGATTATGCAAAAAGTCTCACTGGACTCATTATTTAATTTGAATGTAACTGTACTCCATAACTTAGCATATGATTGGTTCTTGGGAAAAAAAAAAACAAAAAAAAACATACATTTAGACATAATTGACACACTACGCAAGATACCAACAAAATACACTTAATGTGAAACGACATCTGAAATCTAGGACGTTTGACACTGTGATGATCAGTACTGGCAGAAAATACTGAAAGTGCTCCTGCTGCTCATCTTACAATGTCAGCCTGTAGTGGAAGTCAAATTAATTTTCCGCCTGAGATTGCCATATCACAAGCCAGACAAGAATGATGTATTGCACTTGATATTCATTTTCCATCATCTTTGGCAATCTTTGCACTTTTTTGGCAGTCTAATAGAGGTCCTTTAAGAGTAGGGACATCATCCATTTCAAATCAAGATAACCACTTGTGTTACATAATGAATATCTGGGTGACTACAGAGAAGATCTCAGTTCTTTTCCAAGAGCCCAATTTCTACTATTTACAAACCAGGGATTGTTTTGCACATATTTTGTGTTGCTTACCTTAATCACTGAACAGTGTGTAATATGAACCTCTGATATCTGTATTTGATGATGTACACATATCCATATATAAGCCTAATAGAGGTCTTTTAAGAACAGGGGCACGATCCACTTGAAATGAAAAAATAACCACCTGTGTAGCATAATGACTCTCTGGGTGACAATTAAATGGTGCATATTTGTTTTACATTAACCAAAATTTCACTTCTTACAAATTTGTGCATAATTAAAGCTATAGTGCAACTTTTGGGGTTAGTGGGCAAAACTTCTATAATTACCTTTCAGCATAATGAAAATGAAGTGGTTTGAGAGGAAACAAGGATTTTACACAATTCTGTGGGTTTTGATTTTTGAAAAAAATCTAGACTCTGATGGGAGGTTTTGGCCACTCATTGGTGTTTTCAGAGACATGTGTGATTGACAGTAGAGCTGGACTAATTTCTGGTTCAGTCAATCCTTTCAGTTTTAGAAGCTTAAACAGGTTTGAGTTTTTCAAAACAATGGAACTGCCATTTCTCATTAAAAAAAAAAAGTTTGTGTCAAAATGTCCTTCATTAGCAATCTGATAGTGATGGCATCACTGCATTAAATGTAGCTTATTTTGCATCAGTAATAAGCGATACCACAACATGACAAACATAATATATTGTTCTGAATAGACTAATTTAAGTGATTTACTGAGTCAAAACCTGCAACATGAAAGAAGATCACATTTCAGCAGAGGGAAAGTGTGCTAAAAAATGTAGAGGACGCAACATGTTAACGGGTTATGATGCTGCTTTAGTCTGGCATGGCTAGCCATATCTTGACAGCTGACAGCATTTCTGCCACGCTCCTGCTTCTTCTTGTTATTGTTTAGTCTTTATTGACTTTTCAAACTGACTTAGAGGAGCATTACCGCCACCATGTGGACTGGAGCTCCTACACTCTAAATCATGGGCTTTGGTAGTCTCATTTCTTCTTTTCTGCTGTGTGCAAATGTGACATTACTGATCAAACCCAGAATACCGATTTAGGCCATGCCCACACGAAACCGCATCTTTTTCTATCCAATCTTTTTCTTTGTCATTTTCAAAAAAGTGCTCCGTAAACACGGAGTTGTTTCTGTCACGACGGCTCCCTGCCTTCGGCCTGTTTCCTGTTTTTCTCTGTTTTGTCTGTCTTTTCCTGTTTTATTTTGTTAGTCTTCCTCCTGTGTCATGTCTGTCGTCTTTACTTCCTGTTCCCTGATTTTTCCCGCCTGTGTGATTACCTTTCCCCGCCCTAATGTGCTGCACCTGTGTCTCATCGTCTCCTTCTCCCTGTGTGTATTTAAACCCTGTGCTTCCCTCTAGTCAGTGCCAGTTTGTTGTCTTCACTTTTAAGTCACCAGTGTTCCTGCCTGCCCGTCATTGAACCGGTTTGTTTGGTTCGTTCCTGAGCCTTTTGCCTGATCCCTGTCTGTACCTCTGCCTCCATACCTGCTACAACGTGTCAACCTTCGCCTGTTTTCCAGACCCTGAGTAAGCCTATCCTAATGTGCTGTTGCCTGTCAGATTGCTCTCCCACGTATGACTTGGACCGTTTTTTGACACTCCTCTGCTTTTCCACTATCAGTACGGCAACGACTGAGATGGGGTTAGTCCATGCTACCTGTTCCTCTGTCCTATGTACAGATTGCCAGTGTGTCCCTGGACTCGTGCGCTCTGAAGATTCCTTTTTTGCATATTTTTGTGAAAAGATTTACTTGACTGTCTCTAATAAATACTGTTATCTTTTATGTCTGTCTGAGGTCTCCGCATTTGGGTTCAGCTTCCTGACTTTTTTCCTGACAGTTTCAGGAAAATGATGTAGCACAAATACCAGGCCTGTATGTGGTGTTGTAATGCTCTCACAAAAACGGAGACGTCGTGGAGCATGTGCATAAAGCTTACTTGGTTCTACTGGGTCTGATCCAGTATTACCTCCTGGTTGCCCCTCTCCATGGTAGATCCAAGAGCATGTAGTGACAATTGTTAGCTTTGGTTGTTTGTTGCTCTTTGAATGAAAGAGTAGCTGAGGTTTTTTTTTTTTTTTAATTTTTTGGTACAGATTTAAGTTACACTGAACATTTGAATATTGAGTTTCAGAGGCATTAAGCATGTCCCATTCTTGCCACCCCCATAGCTGAAGATTTTGATTCAGTATTTCCAATAAGCCCAATAGCTGTTGTAGCATGAGCACTACAGCACTGCAGTGGTGTCTTGCTTCTGGTGTGAAAGGTTAGAGGGGTGGGGCTATGACATCATTTTAGAAAATGTACAATTTGGTCATACAGATGAAGACGTGAAACCGGCATTTTCAAATTTACCCAATCTGGTACCCGGTCTCAAAGTTTTTCAGATTCAGAACACTATCTCCAAGGGGCAATTCAGTTTGCAGACATGGGTCGCAGCAAAAGACAGGACATTACAAAGTAGACACATTCCACAATTCACACAGATCTGTCAATGTACAGGACAGCTGAAGGGTCTGGCCATAAAGTGCAGCAGTGACAAAGGGCAACAGTAGCAATAAGTAGATAAAACAGATTTTAAAACCTAAAAACATACATTCAATGAACAGTATACATCCCACACTAAGCACTGTGGTAGCGTTTAAAAGCCTAATGGCAGAAGGAATCGAATAACTGCCATATCTGACATATCTTGGTTTCAGTGGCTGAAAACGCTGGTTTCGTGTAGACGAAAGGCCTATCTGATATAACATTTATCTGGATATGACCAAAACCGTCTTCGTCCAGACAGGGCCTTAGTCCAGTGTTTGGCTTTGTATCAGACTGGTTTGAAAGAATTAACACTAGCCTAACCCAAATTGACAGCTTTAATTACATATCATTGTTATGATTCAGAATTGGTGTGAGTAATGTTTAGAGGGAGAAAAGTTCATGTTCTTTGATTCCAGGTTCTTGTGAATATTGCAGGATTCTCTCTCCTCTTTGTGGCAGTAAACAGAATAACTTTGGTTTGTGGACCAAACAAATCATTAGAGAATATTATCTTGAGCAAACTTTCACCATTATGTACATAAAACAATAAATAATTTAATCTAATAATTAACCCTTATTTCTCCCTCGATTTCAGCTCTTGAAGCTTCAGTAATCTAATGAAAATAATCATTTTCATTCTTGTAATGTGTTGTGGAAATAATTAGATACCAAGTGATATGTTTTGACCATATCACTTTCCTTTTAAAAGAAATGAATTGCTGAAGGTATCATTCAGACATACATGAACAGCATTAGAGTTGGTTTATAACGATCCCCTCTGTCTGAAGGATCTTTAGTTTCTTTTGCTTTGTCAATGTACTTCATCTTTCATTGTAATTATGGACATTTAATGCAAATCTGCAAGTCTGAAGCTGGTGAAATGACAAGAGTGGGGTGTGTGGGATGGTACTGACAATGTACACAATCCCATAATGACATGTAAGAAGGAAAAGAGACATTATGAGCATCTTGTTTTATTACAATAATTGCTGTTGACTTTGTGTGCCCATCCATCCAGGAGATAGTCAGACTGCTCCACACACTGTATAATTAACATGTTGTATGCAAGACAGTGTATCTGCATTCACTACAACTTTTCACACACAACCAAAAACAGGGTAAAAAGCAGACTAAATCCCTAGTGTTAAAACAAAAATAAATATCGGAAAGTCACTTTAAACCTTTTGGAAAGATATAGACCTCTAAGGGATTGTCCATGGACTTGTGAGCCAAGGTGATGTCAGGACAAAATAAACAGATGGTCTGCTCCTGCATGTAGCCTCAGGAGGGAAAGTGACAGCCATATTCCCCATCAGAGAACGTAAACAGCATTACACTGTGCAAATACATAAAAGGCATGCCCCGTTATGATACTCCCATGGGGAGGATGTAAAGTCATGCTCATACCAGTGTTAAGTTGGATTGACAAACACACTTCGGTCATTAAAGCTCATTTCTGCACTCAATAATCCCCCTTGGTTCAATATATGTAGGAAGTCATGTTAATCGAAGAAAATGGCAAGAGGTGAGGATTAGTTTGAGGTAGGTGTTGGGGATTTCCCCTGAGTATGAGGATTTTTTTTTTTTTTTTTTTATAAAGCTATAACTAATAACCTCTATTTCGTGCAACTTTAACAATATTATGCCTCAGCTTCCCATTTACACATGTGCATTACAACTTACAGATCACAGTGGATCTACAAAGGCACAAAACATTCAATAACAGGCAGAATATTGCTAAAATCCCACTTATCTTTCTTAAGAAATTTCAGGTTGTTAGTGGTTGTTTAGATTATTCATATATATTGTGAAATGACAGTTTGTAAATGTAAACATTTTCATCATGTAATTTTACTTTTTCACACTAAAAGAGAAAATTTCGGAGTTGTCATTATCTATACCTTATTATGCTATAATTTTACTGGTACAATCCACTTGAGATCAAATTGGTCTGTATGTGACCCCTGAACTAAAATCAGTTCACCCTCAGACACCCTTCATTGTTGTTAATATCTGCAGTGTGATTTCTGCACCTTGCAAATTCATCCTTCAGGCCAGAATGGACCCTGTGGTGGGCCGCATGTTTGACACCCCTGACTCAAACACTGCAACTTTGGTTTGAATATATATTCATTGCATCTTTCAGAGTAAGACAGAGATAATAACGGAGCCTCATCTGTAGTGTGTGTTTCTGATAAAGTGGCCTTTCTTTTGTCAATGTCCAGTATCCAGGTAAACATGTTACAAAGAGTCCTCACTATCCTGATAGTGTTTCACAAAAACAAGTGGTGCCAGGCACAACAAACCCCGCCCCTCGCAAACGTTTTAGCTCTTAATGGACATCTCCCTCCCAAAACGTGAGAGTATGGGTTTGACCTTTCAAGATCGCACAAGGTCAAAGGTCATGATGCCATTTTGGAGCCCACATGTAGTTTCCTATCTGTCAACAATAGTAACTGAGTACTTA
>JAPQRP010000008.1:2995337-3006454 GCA_037367295.1 Apogon hyalosoma
TATGTATATGTATATATATATGTGTGTGTGAGAAAATACTGGTATTTTCTTATGTGTTTTGTACCATTTAGTCCACACAAAAACTCCAGTTTAGTTCACTGAAAATTATGATTTCTCAAAATTCCAGCCAAAGTGAGGATTTTGGAAAATGTCAAAGTATGCAACAAAAAATGCATCAATATCGTATGTGTAACCTGTGTTTATCCTAATCTTAACCCCATGACATTGCTCTAGAGCATATTTATGCATTTTCGTGTATGAAAGCTTCTGAAAACGATCTGATGTGTACAAT
Source organism: Apogon hyalosoma (assembly GCA_037367295.1). Classification (NCBI taxonomy): domain Eukaryota; kingdom Metazoa; phylum Chordata; class Actinopteri; order Kurtiformes; family Apogonidae; genus Apogon; species Apogon hyalosoma. The sequence goes on from JAPQRP010000008.1 coordinate 2,995,630, forward strand.
GTAATTATTGAAAACAGAGGTGGGGAAAATGTCCATTTCTATACATACCCAGCTCTATGTATACATGGCCTAAATAAGATAAAGAATACATGACAACGTTAAGCAGCACCTAGGGCAAATTAAGTTTGTAATTTAAAAGTAGGGTAGGAGATAGGTTTTCCTGGAGCATTTTTTACTATATTGCTTAAAATCCCCGTCACAACCAGTTAATTAAATAAAACACAAAAATACAAAACTTTAGTCACCTGTGGACTGAAAAAACACCATCCAATCATTTTAACCGACCCATCGAAATGATTGGATGGTGATATGTCTATCAAACTCAACTGCCATTTGTACCTCCCCCTTCTGCACATTCCCCTCTTCAAGCATGAATCGCATGTTCTCAGAGGCTTGGAGCACTAGTACAGGAAACAGAGCCAGCACTTGGCTAGGTATATTAGCTAGCATATTAAATTAAAATATGGTAGACACTTGTACATTAGGAACATTATGGCAGAAAAGGTGCAAACAATGGGTCGAAAACCAAAAACTGTATTTGAAAAGGCTATTGCCAAGAAAAAGGCTGCTATGTTAGTAATACTGTAGCAATCTTTTACTGGGCTAATGCTTCATTTCATGGGGACGCAGATATTTCCTGAAACAACTCTGTGTTTATGGAGCAGTTTTTTTGAAAACGACGAAGAAAAAGATCAGATAGGAAAAGCTGCAGTTTCGTGTGGACATGGCCTGCCTGAGCGCAAGGAATTGTGGTAGCTAGATGTAAACAAACCAGCAAACTTTACAGGGCTGCTAGCCTGACGTCAGTTTTACTGCAATCAGCTGTTCTTACTAGTCCGAGATTACTTAGAACACGTGTCAAAATAACAAGTGAAAAGTCCAACTTCTAATCTAATATACTGATAAATAAAACTTGAAACAATTATCATACTTGCCGTTTAGGTTCATTATGATGTTGTCAGGTATTTTCTTACCTGTGAATAAGTCATGAGAAAAAGTTAGCGCAGGTTAGGGAACTGATGCTGCGCAGAGCTCGTGAACCATCAGGAACAAGCATTACGTGTTCTGGTACTCTGGAGGCGTGGCTTCGGGGGGGGAAGTCTGAAGAAAGGAGTTTTGACTTTTGAATTGTGTTTCAAAATGTAGTTTGCTCAAACCGTTTTTTTCCCGGATCTCCTACCCTACCTTTAACTTGTCATGGTGAACAATTTCATAACAGACTAATGCCTTCCCATCTGTTAAATCAAATATTATGCTCGGTATCCAAAATTTAAAGTCCACTTTGTAGTCATTTCAGTGTGGACATAAATAGTATAAAACAAAGCTTGAGTAGACACTTTTTTTTTACAGTAGAAAATACGCATTTTGAAAAATATCCATATTATTGTGGACAGGGATAAATCCTATCTAACTCATTTGATGGAAAATACTGGTGAAATGTATCCCTGAAGAAACAGAAAGTGGTTAGAAACTGTGTGACAGTTTATTTCACAGCCAGAAAGCACAAAATTAACAAACAAATTCTGCTTATTTGATCTGATTGTTTGCTGTTGTTTGTATGGATTGCCACTAATTACTTACAGGCTTGTTAGCTGGCACCGCAGCTGTTCCACTCACCTCCCCTCTAGACATGGTGGGATGCTTATAGCTGAACAGGCTATTATCTATGGTTATGTCATCATATAACTGCTGGTATGCTTGTAAGAACACCCCGAAGCCCACTGTTGCTGTGAGCCTAACTGTCAGTTTAACTTGAAAAGATAAGGACACTGTTTTACTTATAGTTTTATGTTATTGTGTGTTAGTGTTTTTGCAAGTTTCGGTTGCATGCTTCGGAAAGCAAAGTATTGCTGGCAGTAAAGCTACAAGCAGGCGTAGGTCTGTGGAATTGGTTGTGGCGGCTGCTGCTATCTTCCTTTTGACTCAAGATTTTACTTTGTTAAATAACTGGCTATATTCCAACTGAAACTCAGTCATGGCTTTTATTTTACAAAACTCTCATAATAACTAAAATATTGAGGAGTGTATCAGTGTTGCCATGACCCATATTGTTAGTGGCTGGAAGAATGAAAGACGTCTGTTAAAAATAGTTAGTATGAACAGATGAAGTAGCTATTTAATGCAACTGTGATGTCAAAAACTGGCATGAATCATGTATGAATCAAGAATTAATAAATAATGAAAGTAGAAATGTCAGCAAAAGAAAGCGGTACTTGAATAGTGCAGTAGTTACACATCCATTTTTGTCACCTGCCTTCCACTGTTTCTTTGTAGACAGGGTATCATTTAGTTCCAGTGGTAGTGTTTTGGTCATCACATAATAAAAATGCAAGCTCTTTTTTTTTGTGTGCTTTTGTTTTGTCCCTTTTATTCTAACTATCTAATTACAAAAAAAGTTCACAATTTGTGGAACAGAATTAAATGCATGGCGTGTGCTTTCTTCTGCTAGGTGGTTCTCAATCAAAACGATACCAGTTAAGTGTGACACCACAATCCAATAAAACTCATTTAGCAACACAGTTCTCTGCTCATTTACTATGACTATAAACATTACTACTTTCTGCTTTACTACTGTTAAGAAGAGGCTAAATTATAAGTTATTTAAGTTTAAAAAAAAGGGAATTAATGGAATTTTCCATAGTCAATGGATCACCATTTTGAGTGTCTGTTCTATATTTAGGGAATTTATAAGGATCCAGTTAGGCAGGATCTAATGTTAGCTTCTTAATGCACCAACGTTAATAACTTCCATGTGTTTAAAAATGATAGTAACTTCTCTTATCAAATGTATCCACTTCCTCTGCTTTTTATCATCACATTGAAAGTGGTATTTCAGCATGTGTTTTTTTATGGGTTCAGGGACACAGTGCTGCAGCAGGTTGAATACACGGTGATGACTGTAAGTGATCATAAGTGGCCTAACAAATGGATTGCAGTGCTACCGCCATTACCAGCACCTATCACAATACATCACCAAATGCATCATACTAACAGTCAACAAAAGAGGTGTGTAATCCTGAACTAGGATGAAAACTGAGAGCAGTGTTTAAACCAGCGCTGGAACAATTTCCTTTTGTGATTGACTCCTCAGCTGACAGCAGCCTCAGGACAGGCACATTACAGAGCCCAGAGTTAGAAGAGGTGTGACCACAACAACATTTTATTTGTATTTGTGTTTTGGCAATTTGATATTCTCAAATCTATTGTTAGTCAAAGCTTTCAAGTGTATGAAATCAACTCCACACTTCCACCTTTCCCCTCCTGTTGTCTTCCTGTTTGCCTGTCTTTATTGTCTGTGCTGTACTCGACTGGGTCTCTGGAGTCTAAAACTATGTAAAGACCAAAAGTGAAGAGAATTTCTCATGTGGCGCAAATATATACATAGACACTGAAAAGGCTCAGAATAACGCACATTTGCATTAGGTGTCATGAATATATTCAAACACACCACCTGAAAATGTTTCAGCTCACGCAACAAATTTGCATGAAGCCATTTGCAAAAGTCAATCTGATCTGTCTGAACTTTTCCAGCATCTCAAGTCAGAAATAGAGAGTTAAGCCTTTTGGGGAGAAGCAACTCTGACATTTCAAAGATAGATCACTTCAGCTGTTTTCCCTTTTCTTTTGAACAACATGCAGAGCTCCCCTTCATGATTTGACCTATATGGAAGCAACACAGGGATTGTCATTCATCCTGCTACCTACTTTACTCATGTAGTTACAACGTCGCTAATCTTACCTAACAAGACAGAACATTTATGTGAAACTGAACTGTACATATAATACGGAACAATTCTGAGAAACTGGATCAAACAAAAGGGAGAAGATTTTAGCTAACACCCATGAAGTTCACAACGGCAACCTGCCAACCAATGTACATCATTGTCACTGCTTGTGTCCAGTGGGACATTTATGATTCAAGTTCTATGACAGAATAAAAATGGAGAAAGGTGAATAAAACTGACAACTAAGCGAGTCTTGAAAACATGTATCTGTTAAGAGGTTCAAGCAAACAGTTGTATTTTACAATGAACTGAATTAGTGTTTGTGTTAAGGCTACTGCAGCATTGGTTATTAAGGGGGGATATTTGCATCTTCCAAAAATACTCTTAATGCTAAAGTGGCCGTATTCGCTTGAGTAAAGGGTAAACATGCTGTGTGTACTATGAGCACAGTGGTGAAGGGGTCATATTTAACTAAACCCACTTTTATTAGTCTTTGCTACATATATTTATGTATTTGGATCCTAAAAGTTCAAAAAGTTTGAATGTGAACCCTCCAGGTGCTGCAAAGCTATCTTTATATTCATTCCAGCAAAAATCAAGTGGATTTCTACAACCTTTTTCAATTCCTGCTTAATTCGTTAATCTAAAACTAGTTGTCATGACGTTTTGCACATATAAGGTCAAGACTTCCGCTGAACATTTCTCCGAGTATGACATAATTGTTCATCAGCAGCAGCGATTGAAGTCCATACTGAAAATATGTCCAAACTTTGAGCAGATTACCTAAAATGTTCGGTTGTATTAACGAACACAAGTGGCTGAACAGGACAGAACAGCACGGTCAACAACCTGGAGGGGGTGGGATGTGAAGTGGCTCATTTGCATTTAAAGGACCAGCGCTCAAAATGACCTTTCTCATGTCATTATTCAGAAATAGGGTTGAAGATGGACCTGTGGAGTTTAATTAATGAAGAATTCAGACCCAAGCAGAGCATTTACAGTTTATGTAGACTACAGGGAAATGTTTTAAAATGCATAATTCCATTTAAAAAAAGCAAAATATCACTCCTTTAAACCACAGCTTTTATGTACATTTATAACATCACCTGCAGTACAATGCCGTCCATACATCCACTTATGTGTCCAGTTACATGCTCATTGTAATCAGTGTAACGTTGTTTGCAGCAATTTGGAAGCCTCTCCCAGGTCCACAGCTCTTTAGTTTCTTTTCTCTGGTGGCACTTTTGCCCAGTTAAAAACACAAGGGTTTACCCAGAGGGTATTGTGTATTATTGAAAGGAGTTTGGCTGTTGTACGTGATTAACATGTTAGAAGTTGTGAAATAAATAGAAAATAACATTAGAGGAATATGAGAAGGGCTGTGCAATTTGTTGAAAATGTCATACTGCAATTACTGTGTGCAATATTGCAGTTTGTGATTTTGATTTGAGTCTACTCATGTGGTTATCAAGAAAATGCAGATCATTCATTAAGAAATGTCAAGTCTTACATATAAACTTAAATTAGCATACTTAAAAAAATAATAAAAATGAGGGGACGTGTCTTGCATCACATTACTATTATTACCAAACAAAAGAGGCTGTCTTTATTTTTTTCTTATTACTGTCTATTACTATTTCTTATTACTGTCTCCCTAAATCCTCCAAAATCTGGACCTTTGAGTCGCACCCTTTTGTGATTGTATGTTTGCACAGGCCCATATTGCACTTACAACTGTGATTTGATTAATTGTGCAGTTCTGTCTAATAGCAATACAAAGTTGGGATGAAGGACACTGAACAATGATCCTTGTGTCTGGTATCATTATCACTACCCTCTGCTCATAGGGGCTTTACGCATACATTTACCCCGCAGTTATCTAGAAAAAAATCCAAATTTGTCATATTCCACACATTTAATTTTTAAAATTTTCAGTTAAAGTGAAGCTTCCTTTTAATAAAGTGATTAAGTGTCTGCTGGGTATCTGCTGCCTATGGAGCTTGCCTTTTAAATAGGAATCATTAAATTATATTGCCACATTACCATCTGGTGTGTGAATTAAATGCATGTGCTGGAGTTGTCTGATCAGCACTAAGAACTAACCAAGATAAAGCAAAAGCCTTACAAGCTAGTGGGCTTCATTAAAAGTCAGCAAGCATAATACATTTAATTACCCTGAAATGCAAACAGAAATATTGTTTGTTACTTTTTAACACTTTGATGGGAATAAAAAACAATAAATAAACATATTTTATTGTACTATTTGTTAACATTTAGCTAAGCTACAGACAGTTAACATTCCTTGTTAACTCATATAATCAACATTGCACAAAAAAAAATAAAATAAAATAAACATGCAAATGGACAAAAGCTGTCCTATCCTGATAATTCCAATTTAATATTGATTATTCAACTTCCTGATTTCACATAACAGTTTAATGTCAGCAACACTGTGACAACTACCAACTACAATTTACTTGGTCTGGCTAATCAGTTATAATCAAACACTGATTATTAGATTAAATGACGTAACATTTTAGAACATAATATGTAAAGATTCAGAATGGTCAGAAAGCTTGATATTTGATCATAAAGTGCCATAGGGTTCAATGCTGGAGCCTCTCCATGTCATAATTTACCTCCCCCTTTTTTTTTGCAAGATCCAAAGAGGCCTTTCTGAAAACCGACCTTTCTAAAAACTTTCTATACTAAACATATTTTATTAAAACATAATTTAATCACATATTTTTTCCTAGACTGTTTTACTTAATAAAACACTATCTGAGACCTGCGGGTAATAGGTTAAACTAACATGATCCTAAAATTACTGTCACACCATACTTGCTAAAGTTGACCATTTTACTAAGTCAGTAAGCTAGTGCTTGGCATTAGCTTATCCAAGAGCCCTTGCACATGGCTCTGATCCCTTGTGCTGCCACAGCTCTGCCTCTTTTGTCCATATATGGTCACTTTTGGCTCCAAAAAGCCAACACGAGGACAAGTAAATCACAAGCTACTGGCATTAAAAACCATGATGTCACTGTTCTTCATTTTACTAATTACATACAATCAGTGCTCTGGTCACATGATGCATTGTCTACTACAGTCCACTCTTAGAAGGCATCCCCCACAAATGCATTCAATTTCAATTCACCCAGGACTTTATAGAACAGATTGTGCAAGTCCGCTGAACATGTTTCACCCACTGATGATTCATCTACTCTGTGTCACATCAAATAAACCCTTGTATCTGCACACTAGACTGTGAGCATATCAACCTTTTAACTCCTTGCTCACTTTCTCATTAGAATATGCTCTTTTCAAATGAGTGGCATCACATTTCCTCCTACTAATTGCAGTATATAAAGTCTACCTTTGTCACTTCATGCATTGTCTATTGCGATGCAGTCCTAGCAGGCATCCCCATTAAAAATATTCAATTTCAGTTTAAGAGCACAGACTATGGGCTGGATCTACTAAGATCCCAATTTGCGTGTACTAATCGGGCATATGTCTCAATTATTTTTCCCTTCCGTTATTCCAGTGCCCCATATTGCATATTCATTGTGGCAAAAGTACTAACTGGATGCAGACGCGCTATTTTGCACCTTTGAAAGACACAACCCTTAGTGCTCACTGTTAGTAAATCAGTTTGTACATTTTTTTTGTGTGTGCAATGAATTTGCACACATTTTAATACACACAGACCTTGAGTAGATCCGGCCCTATTTGCGTTACAGGTGCACTGAAAGGGTCACGATTCAAATACTCTTGGTCCCTGTGTCAAAACATACACTTTAAAATCATATTATTAAGATTTAAAGCTCTCCTTTGTTTCCCAGACCTCCTTCAGACATACACACCATCCACTTCCTGCAGGTTTACTTGCACAACCCGCCATCAGCCTCAGCACAATGACTGCCCGGGCTCTCTGCTGCAGTGCATCTAAATTTTGGAACTCACTTCACCCTCACATCTGCACATTGAACTCCATTACAGAATCCAAAACTGCTTTTTTAAGCACTGTGTATTTTTATTGCACATTTCAAGTGATGTTGACCTTTAATTCCATGTTGATTTTTAACAGGATTATGCTCTTTTTAAATTCTGAAGCAAAATTAGGTAAATCATTGCTTAACTGAAATGTACCATTAGTCTGCACTTACTGGTAAGTACTGGTTTTTTTTGGTTTTTTTTTTGCATTGCAAAAAAGTAGAGAACATTACCTTGATGGATTCATGAGACCAAAGGCTCAGATAATTCCTTTATCTCTGGTTGGTTATGTGCTTAGTAGTTTTAAATTATAGGATATGTCCCTCAGTAAACAAACCTTGGCTGCAAATACATCATTCAGCTTCGCCAACGCATATAGGACCTGTCAACTCTGGATGCTCATTAGTGACAGATCTATTAAGCGTGCACATAACACGTTTTAATTGCCAGCAGCCTTCAAGCCAATATTTGAAAGCAAGGACCGATCAGGTTTAAACAGACAGTAAGCCCAGTACTATTAGTTTATTCCAAATATTTGAGACACAGGAGAATGTGGTGCTTTACTTCTGAGCAAGTTGCACTATACTTTACAGAGCAATAAATACATGTACTAATGTGAGATATGCTTTGGTAGGTTTAAGGTAAACTTCAGAAGTTGCACAGACCATAACAGTAAACATCGAATGAGTGATTACGTTGCACTGAGTCCAATTATTACATTGTTATTGCTTACATTATCTGTGGCAATTTAGGGGGACTAGATTATAAAGTTGAAAATAAAGAAGAATGTAAGGAGTTGTGAAGACAGTGAAAGGAAGCGCAGGATTAGGAGCATGGTAATGAATACACAGAGAGCTGGAGGACACGAATAAATGAGAGAGGACCGAGGAACACAAAAGGGGAGGGAGAAACTTAAAGTAAAAGGCAAAATGGAGAGATAGGAGGTGAGGAATAAAACTGGAGAAAACAAAAGCGGGAAGTGAGGTGATGAATTAAAAAAGGTCTGTGGAGCAGAATATTACAATAGGAGCAGAATGAGAGCAGAGTGCAGACAAACTGGGGTAGTTTATAGAGGGGTGTGAAATGACAAAGTTTAACAATGAAATTAAAAGAAGAAGAAAAAAGAATGAACAAGGCGAAGGGAAGTGAATCCAGAGGAGCATGGAAAAGAGGTTTAAATCATAGAAGTAAAGGATCAACTAAAAATTTGTCAAAAACCCATAAGCCAACAAGGAATGAATAAAAAGTACCCTTAAATTAGCAGTTGACCACTTATAAGTAGAAATAGCTTCTTAAACCACTAAAAATTTGCTCTTGAATCAAGTATTGCACATAACATTCACTTTAAGGCTATTAGTCCACAGAAGTGCTGGAAATACCATTGTATTTTTTTATGCTGAGGCCAACCTTTTGCTCTATTGTGTATTTCATTTATGTCTAGGTAATGAATTAACACTACTGCTGTTATTGTAGACAATGAAAATCCATAGAGTACGGCTTTACCCGTGCCCTCTTTATCTTCATTCCACATAGCTTCTTCTGAATAAGCTGTGAGTAACATCTGTGATATACTGGCCCTTGTTTTCTTGTACTAATTTAAGATTCCAAGGCAAAACTGCTGTACCATTGAGATTACTGTGAGTATGTCCAGTCGGTAAAGAGTAATTTACTGGCACTTAAAAGGCCTACCCAAGCTCTTTTATAACATGGATGTGTGAATAATATTTTTTATCAGATCTGTAAGAATATATTTAGGCTTTATAAGCACAGACGTGCAACACACAAAACACAGAGGGAGAAATGTTTGTGCTGTCTGTATTCTCGCTCTTCCAATTAAAAAAGTCTAAAGCATTTGGAGCTTTGGATTAGTAGCAGACCATTTCTTTCATTTTTTTTTGTGACAGTTGGTATGGAGGTGGGTGAGCCTGATGCAGTTTCTTCTTCTGGAGGATGGCAGAGCTTGCATTGTGTGAAGTTGAAACATACTCAGATCATTTGAGAATCTGCAACTTTAATTTTGAGGAACTTGTATTATTTCCTTTACTGACAATCTTCAAAGCTGCACATTGCAGTTGCAGTTTTGGAAACTCTGTCCTTCACCTCAAGTTTTTGCTATAAGTAGCTTAGGGCTACATCTAAGTTTTCTCCTTATGCGGACTCCTTTGTAAGTGGGTAGTTCTAGTACTCCAACCAATTCTAACAATTTAATGGTGTGACTATGAAAATCATTACTGTATGTGTTATTTTTTTAGATAAAACTGATGACCTGCCCACCAGAATTCAATATCCAAATATTCAATTTAGATCGTGGGGTGTGTGTGTGTGTGTGGGGGGGGGCATTGTGGTTGGCACCTCCGCCTCACAGATAGAGGGTTCTGGTTGAACTCCCTGTCAGAGCAGGGCCTCTTTATGCGCATGCTCCAGGTTCTCCCATTTCCCCTGTCTTTAAACCATAGGCTAATTTGTAGGTTGTGCATAGGTTAATTCTCCTCTCAGTGCCCTTGACCAAAGTACTGAGGAGGATCTGGAGTTGGTCCCTGTGCGTCTTCAGTGGCAGTTCACTGCTCCTAATATGCTAAGTGCTAATGCTAATTGCAAATTCCAACATTAAATGCTGTGTGTGTATTAGGGCAGGTAAAATGCAGAGATATAACAGTGAGTTGACCTTAACCTTTGACCTTTTCTTACAATATGACTTAGGCTGTCTGCTGTAATATGTAGGATGTGATTTTTTTTTGGGGGGGGGGTCAACCCCCCCTCTGGTTTTTACATCCCTACTTCTGCTGAATGAATTTCATCCTCGGGGGGAAGACAGGCAGGTTGGGACTGAGTTTTCTTATATGCATGAATGTCTTGTAAAAAGAACATTTCACACCTTCTAAACACCCTCTAATTCAGTGTTTTTCAACCTTAGGGTCAGGACCCCACATGGGGTCACCTGGAATTCAAATGGGGTCACCCGAAGTTTCTAGTAATTGATAAAAATAAAAGTAAGAGCTTACTAGTAAACAAATTATATGGTGAATTGAGAGAGGCAATCACAATACATAAAAGACATGACAAACTGTGAAGCTGAAACTGAAGCACTGTGGTACTGTTTATCTGTC
>JAPQRP010000008.1:3014785-3027485 GCA_037367295.1 Apogon hyalosoma
GTAGCTATATTGCTTTCTCTTACTTACAATCAAAATGCTTATACTTCGGTAGGTATAAACATGTTATATTATGGTTTAATTTGCAGCTTAAGCTTTAAAAACATTCTTATTTTCCTACTTAACCACATTTTTTTTTTAAAAAAAAAAAGGAAGGTTATTTTGTTTTTACTTGTGCTCATGGGGAAATGTGTGTTTTTGTGTGTGTGACATGCACATACATTTTTTTAAAAAGAGGAAGAGACAGATACATTCACAGTGCTCTGCCTGATCATTATCAAAATTGGTCAGTAAACACAAGTCTCCAGTCTACCTGTAGTTAAATTTCCAACTGTTAAAGTACCACAGTTGTACCACTGTCAGGACATATCTGGGTACACACTGTAGCCCAGAAGGCTGGAAGTTAAGGATGATTCGGTATTCATTATCTTGTCACATATGGCATAATTTTAACTATTTAGTCATCACATATTAGTGATTCAGTGCCCCAGGTGTTGCATCTATACCATTAAATTATCTGGTGCAAACAGACTTTTGCTGTTTTCTGATGAAGCCTGACATATATTGAAGTATATTTTGTATATTGTATATTTTGCAGTTTCCTTGTGCATCATGTCAAGGAAAGTTTAGATCCTAGAGAAATTAAATTTGCTTTGCTTTGCTTTTAAGCTATGGTAAACATAATCATCATCATAGCAGAAAGTTTACTTTCTTAGATCTCAAAAAGAGCAAAAAAAAAAGAGAGAGATGAAAATCAGACTACTCATTATTTTATCTCTTTATTTATTTTTTTCAAAAAACAAAATGCTATATGATCATGTGAATGAGAGCAGTGTTAATACTGAATGTCCCATTTATCTGCATTCTATGGAGTGACAGAAACACCAGGTAAAGGTAGATAAGAAAAGGGAAACCAGAAACATCTGTGTGTTTGCATGTAAGATTTACCCATGTGATGGAGATCTAAGGGATTTACTTGAGTTTTAATCTTTTTGGGACCTATCTTTTTTGTCAAGGAAAAATACAGAATTAATTGGAGGCATCTTTTGGGACTCATTACTGATGAAAAAAAAAAAAAAAAAAGAAAAAAAAGGTCTTCTGAGGATCTCCAGCTCACCCCGTTCTAGGGAAAAAAACAGGACAAGACTGTGTAGGATGACACTGGCCAGTCAGACCTGCATTTACTTACCAATATTTTAGATCCAACAAAAATCTTCATTGCAGAGAGCTTAACAGTATTTTCAACAGATTTTTAATGTTTACCATTTTAGCCTGAACCTGAGCTGTTGTTTTACCCTTGCTAAACTACTGCAACAAAAATCTAAATTGTATTTAAAAGAGAAGTCTGGACATCCACTCTGCATGTAATGGTTAAAATCAGAATCAGAATACATTATTAATCCCCATATTATTAATACAACAAAAAAGACAATAAATAAATAAGACATAATTAGAACAGCAATTTGTACAATATTTACAAAACAATATATTTTCAATATGATAATTAAAATGTGCAAAAATATTGTTGTGTTATTAAAATTATGTGGTTATGATGTGGAATTAAACAGTCTAATGACCTCAGGCAGGAATGATTTCCTGTGTTGTTCAGTGGTGCATTGGGGTAAAATAACTTATTTGAAAATAGCTCATTTCTTTTTTAAAAATAAATGCTGTGGTCATGTGAATGTGAGAAGTGTTAATACTGTGTGCAAAAACATACTACTGCAAAAAAAAAAAAAAAAAATAACAACAACAAAAAAATAAAACACATATATGAATAAAATATAAAACCAACAAAACATCAATATCCAGTCCGGAGCATTCGCCTCTGTAGAGTACAAGTGGCTGGACATGTCTGTCCTTTATTAAACTTAAATGAGTTCTTATATAATACATACATCATTTATTTACATTGAAAGTTACAACTTCAGTGTTTGCTTGTGCTGTGTGAACAGCTGTCCAACGTTCCCTCTCCTGGATGAAAGATCACCGTAAGACGAGGAATGTGTTGATTCTTGCCCACAATCCTCCCAAAGTCTGTGCACACCTGAGAAATGCAGAAAAAAAAATAAATGCTACATTTCCTAATAAAAAATAAAAACAAAACAGTAAAAGACAGAACATAAGAAACATTGTATCTTAACAGCTCAGCGTCGCTCACATTAACACCATTCTAAAACATTAAGCACCAATGAGTTCATCTGAACAAAACGTATTTTAAATGGCATGTTAATTTATCGAACAGAAATGCTAGTATTGGCTGTGCACCCATTAAAACCACTAAGATAATGCTAATTTTTTTGTTAATTTCACTGTTTCATTACCACTGAAATAATATCTTCAAAATCTAAAATCCCACAGCTTTTGTCAAGGTAGACAACGTATGGATTTGAAAAGTTTTTGTGTGTATGTGAGGTTTGTAATGGTAGTTCTAGTCCGTCCACTATACGTCTTATGGCTTCATCGTAGACATTAAAACCAAACCCAGCGATTCACAGAGTGGACAGATCAATAAGAGGAAAACTGCTGTTAACGGTGATGACAGATAGAAGCCTTTGGTGAAAGGGGCTATCCGGCTGAAAGTTGCTATCACAGGAATAAGAGTAGATATCAGATGACGGTTCCTAGAAGCTAGGTGAGTTATCTCAACACCAGTATAAACAGTCCTCAGAATTTTAACTTGTGTAAGACCTTTTAGAACTGGGGCCCGACCTTTTAAACAGAGAGCTGGTCCTGTAGGCCTGTACAAGGATTACCAGGATCTAGTGACTGAAAATTTATGGAGGCAATGCTGCTGAAATCTAAGATGGACTGGAGAGATGAGGCCACTTCATCCCTAAATCTAGCAGCATTTATTTTAAAGAAAAAAAAACAGACACAGCCGGATTGATGCTGTGAAAGCCAATAGCACACAATATTTTTTTAACGGGTTATAAAATAGCATTACAGGACACACAGGGTTTTATATTACCCCGCCCCCCCATAGGGGAGGCAAGGGGTATTGTTTTTGGTTCAGTTTGTTTGTTTGTTAACACTCTAGCAGCAAAACTACTGGTTGAATTCATACCAAATTGGGTTTATAGATTACCAGTGACCCAGAATAGATGTGGTTACATTTTGAGAAAAGTAGATCAAAGTTCAAATTTTTATGAATTTTTAAAATCTTTTTTCCCATTTACTTATAATGGGTGAAATTCCACATCTGTAGCAGCAAAACTATTGGTTGAATTCCTACCAAATTGGGTTTATAGATTGCCAGTGACCCAGAATAAATGTGGTTACATTTTGAGAAAAGTAGATCAAAGTTCAAATTTTATATTAATTTTTTAAATCTTTTTTTTCTTCTCCCACTTACTTACAATGGGTGAAATTTCAAATGTCTTTAAATACATCTTTTTTTTTTTTTTTCAATTTACTTCAAACTTGGCACATATACCGAAGCAGCTGATTTGTTGACATCACCACATACATAGACATAGTGACATCACTGGATCGATGCCAAAATAAGCTATAATACATGTGAGGGGCGGGGTTTGTTGTACCTGGAACCACTTGCCTTTCTTTTTTTTTTTTTTTTCTGTGAGGAATGCGGACACACCAATAAAAAGTCTAAATTTGTTAAGCTTCAGATAACTACTGCCACTGATACACTGTCACTATCTTGACTTTGTGACTGCTGCTGTTAATGACTCAGTGCAGATAAATTCAGAGGGACTCATTCCCAGCAAGTGTAATTTAAAATAGAGGGGGTTATTCACCAAACAGCCCATAACAAGTAATTAAATTGACCACAGTCTAATTTATTACATTTCTATTGCTATGACGTAAAAGTAGGAATAGACGTGCTAACATTAAGCTCTCATCCACTTCAGTCAGAAATATCTCCTATGTGTTGAAGTGTTGAAGTCATTGTGGCACAATTATAACCACTAATTACAAAGAAATCCAGAATATACAATCTTAACGCCTCATCTGCATTCACAAATTGATTAAAAGGTGTGCCTGATTCTTCATTATGAATAAGATGACAAGTGTAATTAGACATTTGTGAAAATAAATATGCCATTCACTTTTCCACTGTGTGTGTGTGTGTGTCATAATTATAGGAACATCTCATGCTTTATAGGTAGCTTAAATAACATTTATGACTGTGCCATGAGGCTTTGTTAAGAAAGAAGGATGTATAAACCAGAAGTGCTTCCTCCAAAGTACTGTAGTTTATTCATCCATTCTACTCATTTAATTCGTCTTTTCCATCGTGGATCTCAGAATGAAGGGCCTACACACAGTTTATGCAGAAACCCCGACACACATACTGTAATAACTCAAACGTGTCACACCAGTGGCTTCATACACTTATCTCGACCAGTGGAACGCACCTCTCTCCTGTCTCAGTTTACTGTGGCAAATTGTGGCAAAACCTGCTGCTAAGCTATTGAAGAAGCCCAAACACATGTCAGAGCCTACTAACTCTATTTTTCCTTCGCCGCTCTGGTTGTCAGTTCGCGTTATATGTCGGTTGTCTCTCTGTTGGTGTTTGTTATTTTACGTTGATTACTCAGAACACACTCCTGCAGTAAGTCTTGAGTCAAGCTATCTCTGATCTTTTAACCCAGCCGTGTGTGCAACCTGACAATCTCTGGACCCCCCTGGCCATTCTGTAGTCTAGACTAAAGACCAAAGGCTATTCATCCCTTTCTTTCCAGGCCCTCAGGCTTTGAGAAAATCCTACCAGGGGAGCATAAATTGGTACAGTCAGTGCACCCCCTGGATTTCTTCTGTGATGGACAAAGTATTATATAATTAAACATTGATTCCTAAATTCTACTTTTCTCTGACATTTTTTTCTCCCAGCAATGAATAGTTGATTATCTTTTTCAATTTTTAAAGGTGAGCATTCACATGAGTACACACAGCTTTCACTTGAAATCATTCCTTGAAGGTATTTATCAGACCACACTGAAAACATAAGGTGGTTTTTAACAAACCTCATTATAAGAGATTCTGTGTTTTTACTTCAGTGTAATGTGAATATTGGTGAAAATGGAAGATTCACCTTCACTGCTTTAACTGTCTATACTGCGACTACCTCTCTGTTGAATTTCAATAAAATGTTGAGTGATGGTGGATTTTTTTAAAGGCTGATATAGTAATGATTGATTGGAGTAGGGGCTGGGAATCTCAGAGTACCTCACGATACGGTTAGATACGATACACGATATATGGTTCACGATGACGATAATACTCGATATGGCGACACTACGATTATCGATATATTGCTCTTAATAACCTATGATATATCCGTGTGTTTATAGGGCTGAAACAAAGACAAACAAAAAAAAATTAATAATAATTTCATAGTCTGTATTTTGCAGCATAATTTAACCAGAGTACAAACAGCAATAGTGCAAAACAGTGACACCGTTTTAATGCAACACAACCGTAAACAGGACTTTTAGGTGTCTGACAGACAGTGACACTTTTAAACAATGTGATATCATGACTCATGTAAATATACATGCCAGTTTTAATTGTTGTGTTATCTGTGTGTATTATAAGCTTTCCACATGCATGTTCACGCCGTTATCAGCCCCCTGTCCAACCTGCATCGATGCAACTGCCGTTGTGTGGATTTGTTGAAGGTATCATCTGGGCTGTCATCGTTTATGATGTTCTGTTTATGCTTTTTTGTTTGTTTTTTTCTATGTTTTTGCTCAGTTGTTGTTCTGGTTGTTGTTGTTGCTGTTGTGGTTATCACCATGGTTGTTATTGTTTATAATATTGTTGAAATATTCTTGTGAGGGTTTTTGGCACCTCCTTCTTCCTTGCCTGCCCCCCGCTTTATTATGAGTTTCAACAAAACTCATAATAAAGACAGTACAATATCAAGGGGAGCCTCATATACATTATGAAGTTTCCCTTGGCAAAGCAAATTCGCTCAGCCCCAAAAGGCAGTTAGATTACCATTCAGCTGCAATGATGCTGGACAAGAAAAAAAAAAAAAAAGGGAATCGATGAGTCAGATACCACGCACTGAAGGTTAGGGTTAGGGGTTACGGATGTGAACCGGAGATCTTGGCATACATTGGCACACCATCAAATGGCGTTTAATAATACGCAAAGGTCGAAGATGTGTACGTATAGCACGCCAAATGCCATAAGAACTGGCGTGACATTAGGGCTGGGCGATATGGAAAAAAAAACATATTACGATAATTTTTTTCATATCAGACAATATCAATATACATCACGATATAAATCAAATCATTATTTTTTGTTAAGCTTAATTTTTCTGTAACTCATAAGATAGTTGTGAAGATGTCAAAGAGAGAGAGAGAGAGAGAGAGAGAGAGAAAGAAATGCATATGTTGCGGTACCTATGGAGAAGCCCCCCCCCCCCAGAACCGAAATGGTTCACACCTTACTTTTCAGCCGCCTCAGTTCTCAGTCATATTTTCTCCCCAGGGAACACTCATTACCTCCCGCTGCAGCCCAAACATTAGCATGTGCACTGCTGCTGGCATTTACGCTTGTGCTGTGTGTGTCAACCTAACTTGACATGGCTCTAGCATGATTGGTTCAGTGCGGCGCTACTTAATTATGATTGGCTGTTCTTACATCTGTCAAAACATGGACAAATGAATTGTATTGAAATTGTATCAAGCATGTCTCATATTTTATATATATATATATATATATATATATATATATAGTTATCGTTTTATTGTTCAGCCCTACATTACATACAACACTGTTTCATGACATGAGTCTCATTTTAAGCTAATTCAGAAAACATGACATCTCATGTCTCTCATGTGTGCATGTTTGTTGTGTCACCCATGTATTGTATTTTTTGAGACAGTTATTACTTCTTGTATACAGCAAAGTCCTTATCCAGCTTTGGCCCATCCATACCATAAAAGTCAAAGTAAGTCCACACTCGCATGAGGAGCGCTCCCTGGATGACATGTAAAATGGTGACTCGACTCACTAAGGCGGAAGTGAAGTGAAAGAAAAAGAAGTTTATAGCGGCTATATTTTAATAATAATTTTCAAAAAATGATACGTGGCGAGAGTGCATAATCCATCGTAAAATTAAATATCGCGATAATGCACCGTATCGATATTTTGTTACATTTCTAGTCTGGAGCAGGAAAAATTTACCATCCCTGAAAAATTTTACAGTGAAAATGATTTTTACACGTCTGTAACTTTCACTTTTTAAGTATCCAGATGAATATTACTAAACATAAAAACTAAACATCAGTCAAAGTAATAAATACCTAAATGAATCAATCTTATTTCTGATTTATCTTTTTCACAGTTTGGAATCTAGATATTATCATCCACTACTATCTGCACCCACTTCTACCGGATACTCATAGTTTGGAAAATGTCCCACCAGCATGTGAGTAATCTCTAATTTTCGTCAATACAATATTTTATTTAGAAAGTGGTATTTAAACACTACATTACACTCCAACGCTCTGATATAAACAGCTTTCTTTTCAATACCCATAGGCTACTTGTGTGACATTACAAAATAAAACATAAACTTTGCTGCAGCACATTACAAGTAGAGGTGTGAATATTTACTGGCCTTACAATTATGCCCCAATGATTTTAATTATACTATCTGCATTAAATAGCGTCTTGGAAAGAAAAAAAAAATCCTCACCTCTAGTCAATAACAGGTATTCACTTAACCTAAACTCTATTTAACCAAAATGCATTTCACCAATTTGGGTTAAATAATGAAAATAAAAGAATGTTGGGAAGATGATTGGGTTAAAATGGACTCTCATAGATGGAACTGATTCCTAAAGATTTACATTAAAACATCATCATTGTTTTATTCATGATTCACAGTCCTTATAACTGCTTTAATCTCACTAACCTATCAAGTTACTAAGGTCTGAAGCCTTTTAGTAGTCTATCCCCGGCAGAGGGGCAGAGATGATGAAGGGTTTTTTTTTAATTTTTTTTATTTTACTGTCCAAGCTTAAGTCAGCAGAAACGACTTACAAGCCCTTGCACTACTGAGCTGCATATTATGGCTAAAATAATAGTAAGACTTTCCAAGTTATTCCTCTTTAGAAAATAAAAGTATGCCCTACTTGAGCTCAAGAAAGGGTAGTTCTGGCCAGTTGAGAAATACAATGTATAATGATGACTAAGAGAATACCCTAAGAATGGAATAAGAAAGATTAATGCTTGAATCTTTGAAACCATATAGAGCAGTGAAGCAGCAGTTTTCTTCTTTTGAGTATGATATAAGATATCTGCAGGGTATTTTCTATGATAAGTGTCCATTTTCTGCTTCAGTAGCAGTTGCGGTTGAGTTGAACCACTCCAATTTGAGCATGTAAAATCTTAAAGCAAACAAGCAACCCCACAAAATAACTTTTCTTGTTTACAGCTTAGCCCCAGTTTCATAACACCATGGTCTGTGGCTTTGGTAGAAAGTACTGGACTTAGATTGTTATGAGTTATTATTTGCTTTACATGTGGCGTTTCCCAGAAGGGTTGACGGGTTAGTTTTTGATGGTCAAGCAGCAGTTCTGAAAATGGAATCTTATTCTGCTATAAATTAATAATTAATTAATTTATTTTATTTTTTTCTGCACATCATATTGAAGTATCCCACAAGGATCAGTAATACCCCAGTGCATAAAACGGAAGAAATCCCATTGGTAAGTCTAATTAAAATTTGGAGGCCAGATGTTTTGCCTTCTCTCCTCTCCCGAAAGTATTCTATTGGCAGCCTCCAGCCTCTGTCTTTTTCAAGAAGCTATTTGGATTCACAATAAAGCAAGAAGCATTTCTTTCATTTCCAGCCAGTGGATATTCTTATATAGATGTCATTTGCAGAATATTTTTCAGCCAAATTGCCCTATAAGACCACATGGGTGTACACTTTTAAAGGGATACTCTCATCTATTTGCTTTATTATAAACATGGTCAACAATAATGAAAACACTTTATGGTTGGATTTGTGTCTCTGATGTTGGATGTCTGCCATATTGGCTCCTACTGAGGAGAGGGAAACAATGATTTCTTTAAATGACTTTCTATTACAGAGAAAATGGCACTGAAAGGATTTTAGTTGTTAAAATATGGACTTCAGGAATTGCTGATGTGATTGTTTCACTTTTTGTCAATTGCAAAGATTTGTTAATGCAGAACACTTAATATCTGGGACTAGACTAAAAGGCAATTCACTGTATAATAAGTTAAACAGATTTGCTTCTAAAGTCAGTTTTCAAAGGCATCCACTGGTTTTGACTCACTTGTAATGCTACTCAAGAGTGACTTTTATATTTACTTTCTGTGAAAAGATTTAACTGGCCAGAGTTAAATAGTTTCAATGATCTGTTCCCTTTGTCCTTCAATTATTCTGAAATGCTGAGCAATGTAAACTTTACCTAAACAGTTCATATTGCAAGGCTGTTTATTAGATTGCTTTAGATGGCTGTTGTTTTATTGTGTCCTCCTCTTGTAAACTGTATCTATGCTTGGCTTCAGTGGTCCATGCCAAATAAATTAGGCCTTCAGTTTGTTCCAAATCTTAACCAATAACACTTACACTATAAAACAGATTGTAGAGGTTTTATGTATTTACACTTAATGCCATTAAAAACACACGGTCCAAACATGTGGTGTCACTTCCAGAAAATGATTTGCTTAGGTGCCTATTTTGTATATGTTGCTCACGAGATGAGTAACACAGTTAACAGCTGTATTTTTTTCATTCCCAACGCATGCGACTTCGGCTTTTGGACTAATCCCTTAATGTTGAGTTGAATCTCTTGTACAGTCACGCTTGACTGGAAACTTTAGGTGTGGTCAATAGCTGATATAAAGGCAGCAAAGAACATGCAGATAAGTTTTTGCTCAAAATGCCACAACTTACGATACAGCAGAGAGAACGTGCCATTAGCATGTCACACGCAGGTCTGAGCCGTGGTGAAGCTGCTCGCCATCTGCGCTGTCATCGCAGTACAATCAGTCGTCTGAGTGATCCTCAGGACAGGATCATCAGACTTAGTTCCATGCGTCATCCCTGCATTGCTTGTTTGGAAGCCAGAGGTGGACACACCGATATTGAATGATGACACTTTCAATTTCCAAGTACCTGTATTGAGTGACTGAATAAACATGTTAAGTTGATCACAATTTGTCCACAATTCAATCTCTAATGACACATGCTTCCCTCTTTAATATGAAGGTAACCCCAAACCAATTAATTTAATATATCTCCAAATATACATATTATTCTGACCCATACATTTTTAATGGCGCTAAGTATATATGCCAAACACTCAACAGCAGGGGGGAGAGAGGCACCAGAACTAATTTAACCAGCAAAGCCACCAAAAAAATCAATGCTACATATCCAGACTGCATCACTCACTGAAGAAGTATAAATAAGCATAAGTAAATATAATATAAGTAAATAAGTATAAAGCTCATTGCTTTTATAATACACTCGTCTGTGCCATGTTTATTATCAGGATTTCTCTTTCAAATAAAAAAAGCATAGCCAGTTACTTAGACAGTCAATCAAAGAAACAGTGTGTCCTCTAACCTTCACATAAGTTACTGCTTCAGCCAATAGTTTACATTACAGCTGTTAGTTTAACACTGTTTTAAATGGAAAACAACCAGATGGTTTGTGTGTCAGTAGCTGCACTAAAGATCTGTTTGGAACCTTTCCTAACAAGGTCAGAACTGTCACGGTTTAGTTTGAACTGTGGATCAACAAACAGAGCAAACATAATACCATCACATAATAACTTTATACCATCATAAGTCACATAATCAAACTCATCCGTGTAGAAGAGACGCTGTGATTTAAGCATCAAACTCCATTCTTTTCATTTATATCTGTGTCCAGTGGTGAAAACAACCACAGGGCTTCTAGCTTTTATCATTTTATCACTTTTTTTGACTCTGAAAGGCCCTGGTCAAAGGCACTGTTGTGTTAGTTCTCCTCACCATCGGAGATCAGCAGAGTGACCCTCTACTCCCTCTAGTGGACACATAAATCTGTAAATATACCCAGTTAACATTTCTACATTTGAACATGTTGGTGTCTTTGGCACAACAATAGAACTCTGCGTTGCTAATACTCTAATGATACGTTTACATAATTGTTTGATATTTGAAAGCAGAAATACAACATATATATATATATATATATATAGGCTACCTTTTTAATGGTTTCGCCTTCCATTCTTCTCAATACTGAATAATCTTTACAAAAACAGTATTTGTTGTGGGGCTGATGCTTATTGCTTTGGATGCTGTTGTTTTATTATATCCACCTCCTGTAAATTGCCTCTACTTGGCTTCAGAGGCTTGTGTCAAATAAATCAGGCTTTCTAAGTTTGCTCCAAATCACAACCTCAAACTCTGATACTACAAAACAGATTAAGTGCAGTATTTCACGTACCACTTTAGATTACAGCGGCTTTATTTCCATGCACTTATAATCCATATTAATTAGAAATTACAGGGTAGACAGAGGATACCTGTGCTTTATACAAAACTGCCAACATCATGTGGGTTTGAGTAGTGCTCACAATTACTGCAAAATTAACCTTTACGACATTTAAAGGACCAATTAAGTCTGACCAATTCACCTCTTCAGCTCGTTCATTATTCTGTATATTTACAATTAAAGTGCAAAGACTGGTTGCTTTAGAAAAAAAAAAAAAAACAAAGCAAAGCAAACAAAAAAAAAAACAAAACAAAACAAAACAAAAAAAACTTGTTTCTAGACACCAACTGAAGTAGTGAAGTAGAAAAAATAAAGACAAATACAACTCAATATGTATCTCCAAGAAAATAAAGCTTTTTTAGTTAGTAGAGGGCTTGAATGGACTATAAACTGTGAATATTTATATAGATGAGCACAAGAATGCAACAGGGAGAGAAGGTATAGTTTAGATGAAAGTGGAATGCTGAGAACTGCCAGGATAATTCAATTATGTCGGAAATTGATTTATTCTTTTAGGCATATTGACTGTGGGTGTGATGCACTGCATGTTGACTTCAGTGCAGAGGAAATATTAAAATGTTGACTGAATGTGTATGATCTTGATGCTTGCAGGTGTCTGTCCTACTGTGTCACTTTTGCACACCATTGTCACCAGTATAAATGCCATCAATGAAAACCAAATTGTGCTTTAATATGACTTACAGCACTGGATGGTATGTTTAGTTCTGTTTAAGTTTATTAGTGCATATTATGCTCACAGAAATAATTAGTTTTGCCTTCAAGGTCTATTATACCTGAAGGCAATTTGCCAGATATGCCTAAAAACAATTTGCAACACATGCAGGTTAAATATTATTTTTAAAGGTTAATTCAAATGAGTATAAGTGTAAAGTAGCACTAAGCAAAATTACAATATGTAGGTGGTTTGATTAAGCCAGGAACAGACTTTATCATATACCATTTGTCTGGCTACAATGCCCTTAAATAAAACTGTGTGGGTGAGATTTGTCAATGTTCTGATAATTTATTCTCACTTCAGGTAATATCTACAGCTAGCCAAGGTAATTAGTAGATGTCGCAGTGAACCAGCGAATGGGTCACCATCTTTCATCAGTGAGTCTCAGGCTGGTGTTCGAAAGGAAGCAACTTATCCATTACTGTTTTACTGCAGGCAGTGGGGTTTGTACAACAGACTCGGTG
>JAPQRP010000008.1:3049339-3061553 GCA_037367295.1 Apogon hyalosoma
TAAGGGGGGTAGCTGTATGTAACATATGTGTAACCAGTATAGTGACATACAGAGTGCCTGTTGTATATCATTAAATACCACTGTAGATTAAATAGGAACACTGCCGGCTGTGGGTACCAAATAGGTATTTTGTATTGTATCCTTGGATAATCTTTTTACTCCCCCCTGCCTTTTTCTCTGTCACACATGAACACGCAGCATACACAGTCACCATTTACGCCACATTGACTACAGACTCCCCCTGCAAATGTAAAAAGGGGCACATCGATAACTAAGCAATTAGTGCATCAATAACCAGCACTTCCAATTTTAATGTATTCAGAAGGAATTGGATTTCTTATTGGATTTCTGTATATTTGTGTTTTGCTGCCTAGCTTTGTACATATTTGCTTTGCTCTCCTCTGGAACATTGTTTCGTATATGGAGTCACAGAAGGCACTGATTCAAGCCCAAGAACAACACACTGATTCAGTCACAAATAGGATGCACTGATCCCAGTCCCAGTACAGATTCCAAACTGTTAAACCTGAGGTATTGGGAAATAACATATACAGTGTGTGCAAGTATTCTATTTTTCTTTTTCAGTTTTAAATCAATACAGAATTGATAGAAAACTGTACTTCCCTGTATATGGTAATATGAGACTGGTACTGGTCATCTCTGCACAATGCAGCATAGTTATGCAAATTAATATTATTTGAATTTTAAGGAAAGAGAAATTGCTATATACTGCATTTAATATTAAGTCTGGTCTACACCAGCTCTAAATGTAAAGTGTCATGACATAACTTTTATTATGATTTGATCCTATGTAAATAAAATGACTGGTTGATTGATTGATTGATTGATTGATTGAAATTTGATTGTGGGCTTGTTTGTCTGGGAAAGACTACAAGTATGTTATACATTTAATAGAGCCAGTATGAGTATAATATTAATCTTATACGTCATATTGGATTATTGCATTTTAAAGAAAGTAAACCAAATACTTATGGGATATGAAATGTGAATAGACTCTTGAGGACATCAAATACAAAACTAGTCAAATGTAGCCAGTACAAGTCTCATGTGCTGTGAAACTTGATATTTAACCTCTATGTCAGTTCGCCTCTTATTTACTAAAGAACTTCACACTTTCTCACACACACACGCAGAAGAAATAATTATAGTTTAACATTGTTGCAGCATGTGAAAAAAAGAGGATTTTTTGAGCTAGGGGAATACACATCAAAGAAGACACTAAAATAATGGGTTATAATTACAGAGTTGAAAGGTTCAAAATCAAACATAATGATTATAGTGTTTGAGCTAGCCAGTAGCAGTGGAGCGTAGATTTCTGCATTGTGCATTGTTGCAAGCTGCGTGTGATGATAATGGCCAAGTTGCATAATCAGCCTGATGAGCAGTGGCCTCATTGGCTTTATAACCCTCGGTGTGTAAGACCTCAATGTTCAGGAGCCTCTCTGACAATAAAATGCATCAGATACCAGTTCAATCTATACACAGTTCTGGCAGATTTATAAGGATGTATTTATGAAATATTTTGTATGCTATAGATTATTTTGAGCTGCTCTGCCACTAAAAGCCTTGTAGTGTAATATTGAAATAATGAGTCTCTTAGGCTGTATGGAATCTCTCAGATTTTGTATTACATTTTTATTTGATTAAGCAGCTGAAACAATCCACACTGGCCCTCAAGTTTGTTTTGCTTCTGAGCTCACAAGATGTTATTTCTTGTTCTGACATTAATTTGAACATGAAATTTGCAAAAACTGAGATGTTCATTAAAGCTACTGAAGCTTTGGAATATAATACAAACCATGCTGGGTTATATTTATGATTATAATTTTGAACATGTTTCTTTTTTCCCTTTGTTGTTGTTTTATTTATTCTATTGTGCTTACAGGCATGCTGTAGGTTCTGGTACAACTTATTGACAAAAAAAAAAAAAAAAAAAAACAGTCAAATTTATAGCCTTAGAGGTAAAATGTACTAATAAAATGAAGACAAATCTTTTTTTTGCTCTTTTTGTCCCTCTGAAGTGAATTATATAATTTCCCTTTTCAGCTATAGTTAAATAATTACCAAAATTATGCTTCCATCAAATCCTCAAGAATCATTCTCTAAGGGAAACAACTCTCTTTGTTATCTTACAGGCAGATCTTCTGATGACCTAATGGAACAAAATTTACGAGCAGTGCTGTTGTGGGTCCTGGTGCTGCTGTGTGGCTCCACTAAAGGCAGTATCCTGTACCGGGTCCAAGAGGAGCAGCCCCCCAACACTCTAATTGGTAGTCTTGCAGCAGACCAGGGTCTGCCAGACTCGGGTCATCTCTACAAGCTGGAGGTGGGTGCCCCTTACCTTCGTGTTGACGGAAAGACAGGAGACATTTTCACCACGGAGATCCCCATAGACAGAGAGACGCTTAAGGACTGTCGCTCCCTGGCTAAGGGTAAGCCCTGCTACTTGGAGTTTGAAGTATCAGTGACAGATCTGATACAAAACCAGAGTCCAAGACTTATTGAAGGGCGTATTGAGGTACAGGACATCAATGACAACACCCCTCAGTTTCCTTCTTCTGTGCTCACCATTTCTGTCCCTGAGAACACAATGATGGGTGCACTTTTCTCCATCCCTCTAGCCACTGATAGGGACTCAGACAGGAACGGGGTGGCTGATTATGCCCTGACTGCAGGGCTAGATGCAGCAACCCTGTTTGGTTTACAAGTGGCTGAGGACAGAGGGGAAAAGCTCCCACAGCTTATTGTCCTGGGCAACTTAGATCGTGAGT
The DNA here is from genome assembly GCA_037367295.1 of Apogon hyalosoma. Lineage (NCBI taxonomy): Eukaryota > Metazoa > Chordata > Actinopteri > Kurtiformes > Apogonidae > Apogon > Apogon hyalosoma. The sequence goes on from JAPQRP010000008.1 coordinate 3,052,132, forward strand.
TAAAGGATTCCTACGACCTCACCATCAAGGCAGTGGATGGAGGAAACCCACAGCGCTACAGCAGTGCTTTGCTGAGAGTAGTAGTCACCGATGCCAATGATAACTCTCCAAAGTTTGAGAAGTCAACATATGAGGCAGAGGTTTCGGAAAACAGTCCAGTTGGGCACTCTGTGCTGCAGGTAAGATTTAAATACATGTGTCTTTGTGTTAAAGAAGTTATTTTAAATCAATTTGTGTGTGAGAATGACCTAAAATTACTGTTGTTGTTTTTTTTTTGTTTTCTTTTCTGTTGCATGTCATTTTTGTGCATTGTGTTGGGACATGTGGTCTTAATGTGTAGAAATATTTTTACTGTAGCATCACATTTTAAATCTCAAGGACAAGAAAACAAGGACTCAAGGAAACTAAGGCTGCCTGTACCTGTAATTCCTGAATATGCGCAATATTTAAATGGCTCATGAATTATATCCAAGTTGTTTTTCCTCTAGTTCTCAAATGTGCATTTTAGGGGTTATTATTCAGAATATTAAACAATTACCATATCATGCATATACATGCTGCTTAACACTATTGTGCTACTATACTGTCAGAAATAAAGACAGACATACATCTGTGGGTAGTAGTAAGATACTCTGGAGGATTTTCTCTGCTCACTGCCGTAAGATTGCATCACTGCCATCAAAGAAATAGAGCCTGAATATGTTGCCCCATGTTTTCATTTGAACCTTTCCAGAAGCTCATTTATAGAAATAGAATTACAAATAAAGGAATCAAAAGACCATTGACATATACATTAAAAGTAGTGAGAAGGGGGCAGTAATGAAATACACATACTATACATAAAAGCTGCTCAGTGCGTTCATTTATTTATTAGCTAATCAGAGGAAATGTGAAAATTCTACACTGCCCTAATTTTTTTTCTCTCCCTCTCTCTGCACACTGGTAGTCATGTATAGCTTTTAACCATAGTTTTCATTTTGATTACAGGTCAAAGCAAATGACTCTGATATGGGTCCAAATGGAGAAATTGAGTACACCCTTCACCAAGCAGTAGATCCAGTGCCAAAGCTCTTACGAATTGATCGGTCAACTGGCATAATCTATGTCAAAGGTCCCCTGGACAGGGAGGAAATCAGCAGTTTGTCCTTCTATGTGGTGGCAAGAGACAAGGGTCCTCAACCTAAGAGCTCCAAAACTTTTGTGACAATTGAAGTGACCGACCAAAACGACAATGCTCCAGCTGTGGAGATTCGTGGAATTGGTCTTGTTACTCACAGTGAAGGAGTGGCTAACATTTCAGAGGACATGCCAGTGGGAACAGCTGTTGCTTTGGTGCAAGTATCTGATAAGGATGAAGGAGAAAATGCTGTAGTTACTTGTGTGGTGGCAGGAGATGTGCCCTTCCAGCTTCGCCCAGCCAGCGACTCTTCTAGTGACAACAAGAGGAAGTATTTCCTGCAGACAACCACTCCACTTGACTACGAAAGGGTTAGGGATTACCGAGTTGAAATTGTGGCTGTGGACTCTGGAAACCCAGCGCTTTCCAGTACAAATTCTTTAAAGGTGCAGGTGACCGATGTGAACGACAACTCCCCAATATTCTCCCCAACCTTATTTGAGGTAGATTTTGCAGAAGAGAACCAACCAGGGGAAAAAGTTGTGGATGTTACTGCCTCAGATGCAGACAGTGGCACTAACGCAGAACTTGTCTATAATATTGTGGCAGATTCATCTATCAAAGGTTTGTTTGAAATCGACTCAAATACAGGTGAAGTAAGAGCCCGAAGCCCCCTTGATCGAGAACATAAAGAACGTTATGAGTTCCGGGTCACTGCAGCAGATAAGGGTTCACCTGTTCATAAAGGAACAGCAACTGTGGTAATAAAAGTCCTTGACCGAAATGACAATGACCCCAAGTTTATGCTTAGTGGCTACAGCTTTTCAGTTCTGGAAAACATGCCTCCCCTCAGTCCAGTTGGCATGGTGACAGTACTGGATGTTGACAAAGGTGAGAATGCCCGTGTTCACCTCTCTGTGGAGCCTGATGGAGGAAAGTTTGTAGTCCAAAATGGGACAGGCACAATTCTCTCCAGCATTTCATTTGACAGGGAGAAGGAAAGTAGCTATACTTTTCGTTTAAAAGCAGTGGATGGAGGAGAACCACCCAGGTCTTCATATGTGGGTGTCACCATCAATGTCCTGGATGAAAATGACAATGATCCTGTTGTCACCAAGCCTTCTAATTCCTCCTTCAAGCAATTGTCCCCTCTAGCTTCCCCAGATCATCATGTGGAAATAGTGGAAGCTGAAGATTTGGACAGTGGACCCAATGCCGAGCTGGTTTTTAGTATAGCAGGTGGAAACCCTTATCAGTTATTCCGAATCTCCCCCACCAGCGGAGAGATCACTTTAGCTAAGGAGATGACACGAAAACATGGTGGACTACATCGCTTAGTGGTGCGAGTAAGTGACAGGGGAAAGCCTTCACGCCACGCCACTGCCCTGGTCCACATCTACGTGAATGAAACCATTTCGAATGTCACCTTAGTGGAAGCCTTAGTTGGACACAGTCTTTACACTCCACTAGACAGGGACATCGCGGGTGATCCTGACAATGGATTTGCAGCACAGCGAAGTAACATTTTGTTTGGAAGCCTCGCTGGTGTGGCAGGTGTTGTCATGTTGATCTTGGTGGTAGTATTTATCCGACACCGTATCCAGAGAGAAACTAAGAGTGGTTACCAGGCTGGCAAGAAAGAAACAAAGGACTTATATGCACCCAAACAGGCACCAAAAAATACTAAAGGTAAACGAGGCAGAAAGGGGAAGCCCCAGAAGTCCTCCAAACCCCTCGGTGAAGAGGAGGAAGTCAGCCTTCAAAAGAGTCTAAAGTTCAACCTCGATGGTGTCAATGATAGCCCCAGGATACACCTGCCCTTGACATATTCACCAGGAAGCCCAGATATAGGCAGGCACTACCGCTCCAACTCCCCCCTACCCTCCATCCAGCTGCAGGCACAGTCCCCCTCGGCTTCGCAGAAGCACCAGGCTGTCCAGGACCTTCCTGCTGCCAACACCTTTGTAGGAACAGGAGGAGATGACAACTCCACCGGCTCAGACCAGTACTCAGATTACAGCTACAAGACCAGCCACCCGAAGTACAACAATAAACAGGTAAACCTATACCTTATAAAATCTAACTGTTGAATAGAGATTGTATTAGAAGACAGGTCGATGATCTACTGAGTCGTAAGCAATGATCTACCCAAGTGACAGTATCATGACATTACATCTGAATTTCACTCTCTCCATTATAGTGCCATCCATCCCTCCATATTACAAAATATAAAATAATACTTAAAAATTAATCACAGATTTGTTACTGCCCTATTTCTCTTCTCTCTCAAGATATTAGGACAAAAACTTTAAAGTGTAGACATATAGCTTGCAAAAAGCAGGAATAAAGTTTGAATATCTTTAATGGTATTTGAGAAAAGTGTAAAATATTCGGAATTTTTCAGGATCCATTTTATCAACATATAAAGCATTTAACTGCACAGAGAGGGTTTTGTAGAGTTAGTTCACCCCATGTAACTTATCTTTGGGTGAAAACGTTTAAAAGGTTGCTGCAAAAATTGATAACTCTAGATATTTCTCAAGTGTTACTACGAGAAAACTTCATATTCTGTTATTTCACTGGGTCAGCAGTAAAGCTGAGCAAAGAAGGTCCATTTCTCAGTGACTCACTCCTGCTCTCCTGCCTGACCTCTACTACTATGATCTCTACAGGTCACTTGCTCTTATCTCCATGCTCCTTATGCTCTTATCTCCTCTTATCTGTACAACATTTGGCAAGGCTTAAATTGCCATGGAAACCATGGAAATATTAATAGACTCAGAGGGGATTACGAACGGAAAAATTGTGGAGTCTAGGGATAGAAAGCTAGTGTGTCTCTAGGTTTCTGTGTCATCTGCAAGTGTGTGAACATGTGTCTTGGGCTGCAAATGTGTATATGTGTTTGAGTGCATGTGTGAAAAAGGGATAAGAGAAGATTCTCCTATCTTCTTTAAATATTGTATATACTTGGTATGGTGCAGATGGTGTGATTTGATTCATTTTTTTAAGACATCTGAACATGGGATATTGAAATGAATTCAGTACCACCTCTAAACATAACAAAACTATTCTGAGCTTCTGAAAACATTGTACATTGTGTATCATAACAATATTGACTCCAACAATACAGTATTATTGTTGCGTCAGTGGCTTTCAAAAAGATGTCATGGTTTTGTACTGAAAATATTTGACATTAGTGAATGTAATTTATTTTTATCAAAGACAAGTTGACACGAGCTCTCAAGACGCCTCTATACCTTATCTCACACTGTGTGACAAATATACAAAACAGTTTGACATCTCATAGGACTTTTCAGAAAAAAAAAGTTTATTACAGAACAATTAGCAAAAATAGAAGTGGAAAATATACCGCTGAGCTGTAAACATGTGTAGGTGACACATTTTCTTCTGAGCCAGTCTCACAGTTGGCTGGTTGGTAGTTTCAGCAGATGCCGTCTGACAGCTGAGGTGATCACAAGCCTTTGTGGGTGGAGTCAGTTTTGAGAACAGTCACCACTGTCTCCTTGATGGACAACATAAGGGACCAAAATGACTGCAAGCCACAGGGTGTGTCTGGGTATTTGTGTGTAGTGCCAATCTTCGTGTTTGTGTGTAGATTTCCTGCTTAGTAAAAAAGTATTAATTGTAACTGCGGCACAGATGTAAGCTCTCAGCACTAGGTTTGCAGCTTCTCAATATGATAACATAAACGTGTATGAGGGATAATTCAAGTGATTGACAGGCTGCGTAAAAACATGGACAGCTGTTGCAGCTCATGTGACATACCTCAGCAGATGTTGTCTCATGTATGGCATCCCCTCTCACATCAGGAAGAACAGATTGACCAAAATATATAATTAAAGTAACTGCCAAGTGATGTGACAGATGTAAAGTGGTGCCCTTGCTTTAATTAACTGTGCTACTGTTCAACAATGGCTTTTCATTGGGCATGTGGACACGTAAGTTCCTACAAAACTCTTGACAGAATGTCTGCGGGTTGTAGCTTTCCCTGCATGTGAAATATTCTACGATTTTGGATTGTGAACATTTCCAATTATGAGGAATTATGCCAAAAAAAATAAGTTCATCTCTGTTGTGGAATTATCCTTTATTTCTTCCTGTTTTCTGAATTCCCCTCAGGCTCTAATTAAATGCAGTGTGAACATGGTGTTGGATAAAATGAGTTGGTGTAGCAAGCTAAATGGGTGTGATATAAAAGCTATAAAATGAAAATGTGTGTTTGCATGCATGCTTTTGTAGCGTACTCATGTTTACATATCTCTCAGTTTAAGCTAAGCAGATCATTTGAAGCTTTATCATGTTTACCACATGAGGATATTTAGACTAGCCCGCACTACTTTAAGGGTTAAAGTTAGAGATTAGGCTACATTCATATTTAATGACTTCACCACGGACTAGAAAATTATGAAGAGCACCATCTAACTGGAATACACCATATGTTTAACTGTTATATTGAATGACATACCAACAGTTCATCAAGAAAATAAACTGCATATTATTATTATTATTATTATTATTATTATTATAGATTAATGGGTTATAAAAAACATTAGCTGCAGCTCAGATATTATTTCACTACAAATATACACAGATTAATGGAGACATAATAGGTGTGGTGTATTTTGTGGGTGTCAGATTGCACTAATATTCATTTATTCGGTAGATTTGTTTGCTGCTGCTACTTAACTCTTAAATTAATTTCATGTACATATCAGTGGTTTATTTGATAATAATGTGTTATTCTAGTATAATCAATCATCTGCATACTAAAATGATGTGATAGAATATTTAATTACTATTCTTGAAGATTGATATAGCATGCATTAGTGATATGAACATAGACATACAGTAATTGATGTGCTTCCTACATTTACATGCATAGGTTTGTCTCTATTGTCACAGTATTCCTGAAATACCTTCTTGGATATAATGCATACTGTCTCTAAAAATGAATACAGCAGAGCACATGATAGCTATTGTCTCACAGCAGATACAAAATAAATCAATTTTTGTTCTTCAATTGCTTGTAGCAAAAAAAAAAGGAAAAAAAAAACAAGAAAAGAAAAAAGAAAAATATGAACCGGTAAATGCCACGGATAGACTTAGACATCTAAAACCTTTAACCACAGTTGTAACCAACGGTTGTCATGTACTGTATGTGTCTAGAGCCAATGAAATTCAGAACCATGGACAGTGTTTTCTGCTGCCAACTGCTCCAAAGCCTCTGTGCAGATGGAATACTGTTGCATCACAAGAGGAAAGAAATACGATAAGGCCGTGTAAGGCTTACACACACTGGCTCCTGCCCTTTGTCAACACTATTTTGAATTATACCAAGCACTGATTAAATACTGGAAAGCCAAAATAAAAACGAGAGATTTTTACTTCCTGTGGTCTGCAAACACCCGGAGAATTGAAAAAGGCCAGAGAAATTTATTTCTTTTTTAATTTTTTTATTTTGTATTTGACAGGAAACCCTGATACAGGTACAAAATTACTAACAAACAAAACCAAAATGCTTATACACTAGAGTCAAATGAACAGGATGGGGACGCTGTGTGATAGGTGAATAGCTTCCATGTACTGAATATAGCTCCTTTCAGCTGCTTTCATGCTACTTGCACCTGTTTAGGTAATATTGTAATTAAAGTTGGGACATTGGGAATTTTCCTGAAGGCCTTGGCAAGTCAAAGTATTCTCAGGAGTATGTCACAATTTTGTTACTGAGCCTGAGAAGCCATTTACATACAGAAAAGCATGGACGTTTCAAAGGTATTTCATCAATAATGTGCTTGTGCATGATGACGTGTGCAATGCAGACTTTTTAAGCAGACAGTGTACATAAGAATTACTCCTGAATTATATTTGAAATTTAACTACAGACTGAATAGATTTTTATTGTATAATATTGTCATACTTGACATTTTAATAGTTGCTACAATGCAAGTACAAACATTTGGAGGAGGTTTACATCTGAGAAGATTTTTTTTTTTTAGTTCTATTTGATTGTTTCTGTTTTAAATCAAACTTCCAGTCCTAGTTTTCAAAGTAGACAAATGTCTCACCGCACAGTTGTATCAGAAATTACTCTCAAAGCAGCACATAGCTAAAACAAGACAGCTCCAAGCTTGTGCAACTTTACAACTGCTGTCTTTGTAGATGTCTAGTCACCCTTTTTGTCACCTTTGAAAGTGTGATATTACATGATGGTTGCTGGAGAAACCACTGACTCACATTACCCCTTAGAGCCGATAATTAGCCCTGTTGGGTCCGTGAACTAGCACCTTTTTTTTTGCACTACACTTAATGAGAATCCAACATTTGTCCACAACACAGTGTGAGTGGTCTGAAACACAGAGATGCCTGTGTAATACAGCTGACACAACCACTTGAAAAGCTGTAAATTGATCCTTACATATGTACATTCACACTAAGATGCTTTATTTAGGAATAAGATGAATGAGTGTTGTCCCACTGTGGAGCATACTCATCTTCATTCCTATCTGCAGTGCCAGTCCAGTATGTTCTTAGAGCAGAATAGGATGTAGCATGAGTCACAGAGAGTCTTAATTAACCTGCTTCATTGTTAAGCAGAGCCCACACTTTGTGAACTTTAGGCATCCCTTTGAGCTGAGATTAGCCCAATTTAGCCCAGTACTGCTGTTTGAACTCAGCAGAGGTGTATTTTACAGACGGGGCCGGAGGCAAAATTTGCACTTGTTCTACAAGACTGTGACACATTATTCTCTCTTACTTGTACTCCAGACCAATGAAACCTTAAAATAACTTATTATAAAGCATGTCATCTCCATCTCACTGAGAAGTTGGCAAAGCAAGGAGTACAGCCGACTTATTTTCCCGTATCTTTTCCTATTCCAGTATCCAGTCTGCCTTTCAGTTTTCTTTAAACAGCTACAACACACAGACACCCACACAACACAGGGCTCTTTGTGAACCACATATTTGCCCTGGCTGATTACCCAGGAAAGGAAGCCTACATGGAAAGTGAGGTTCAAAGCATTGTAGATGCTGAAATAATTCATCCTTCCTATACTGCATGTTGGGCTTACTGTTTTATAGCTTAATATCATGATGCAATGCACTGTGCTGGCATTGCATTGTATGGAAAATATTTTTGTTTCCAATACTCCTCCAATCTCTCATCTTAACAACTCTATTTCCAAATGTTTGCTCTTAGTAAGTTCATTTTGTTGTGTGTAACACAGTGTATTGAGTATTTGTATTTCTGTAAAAGAAACATATTACACTAGAAACACTACTAGTAGAGTTGTATAACTGAAACTCCTACCATTTGGTAGTGCAAGTGTTTTATATATACACACACACCTACGTACACCATCAGTTGTATCAGGAGGTGACTCCAAATTTTATGTTTTCTGTTTTCAGTATATTACTTTATCTATTTTGCTATAAGTGTTGTCAGCAGTAATTTGAATTCTTTATTTAAGGTTTTGGACATTATCAAATTCATAATGATTTTTTATTTAATTTTTTTTACAACAAACAAAAACAAATGAAAGAAATTATGGGGAAGATTAGTTTAGCCTTTTGAACACTGGAAAGCATTAATGAGAGATGGAACCTATAATGAATGTGTAGTACTTTGAACTACACTTGATGGAACCGAGACCTAGCTGGATCAAACATGTCATGAAGATGACATGGATAGAGCCATAGGAATTTTAATTGGGAATCTTACTCTACTGTGGAAAATGTATAGCATTAGCATACGAAATACTGCATGCATTAGACCTCTCAAGCTGCTTATGTATCTTTGCATTTCACCTCTTTTTCATTAACAGTAAAACTGCAGACAAATAGGACATAGACTGTTGGAAATTGGGTATATTACTGGCAACAGATACTAAAAAAAAAAAAAAAAAAACCACAGTCACACAACAACAAAATGAGGACTCAGAGGGGCTCTCTAACAAACAAACCAGTGTCTACAGAAGTGGTTTCTCTGCTAAGGCTCATAACTTGACCTAACTTGAACTAATTAACAGTTATAAAGGAACTGATTGTTGATGAGGAGCTGCTGAGCAGAAAGGTGACAGTGTCACGAGATCTACAGAGGAGGAAAACTGTTGTGTGCTGAGGAGTGACAGAAACAGGAAAGTCCCTGTGACAAGAGAGAGAAACTCTGAGATTGCGTGAATGTGTCTGCCAAAACAGGAAATAAAATAATGGATGGATGGATGGATGGATGGATGGATGGATGGATGGATAGATGGATAGATGGATAGATGGATAGATGGATAGA
>JAPQRP010000008.1:3067353-3105405 GCA_037367295.1 Apogon hyalosoma
ATATAACTGTGTGTGTGTATATATATATATATATATATATAGTATTTATATTTTTAAAATATTCAAATATGACCTAAGGTCATCATTAGTGTTGAGAATAAATATTACTGAATTTATACCAATATATTGATTTATGCAGATGTGCACTGAATCTATTCGTAACCAGGGTCTGACAGATTCATGTGACCACTAGAGGGAGCAGTGAGTCACTCTGCCAGTCTCTCATGGTGAAGAAAACTAATTCTACGGAGCTTTTAACCAAAGCATCAGAAAGTGGTGAGATGGAATGAGAGCTGCTAAGGTACTCCTTTTAAAGTCAAAGAAAGTGACAAAGTGATAAAACCTTGAAGCACTGTTGTGTTTTTTTCATTTCTGGAAACAGCTCTAACTGGAAATAATGGAGTTTGATGCTGAAATCGCAGTTTTATCTACATGCATGTGTTTGATTATGAGGCTTATGAAGGTATAAAGTTACTATTATGTGATGTTGTTACATTTAATAGTTCACCATTTGTTGATCCACCATCTTTATTTATTGAGTACCTCTGTGCAAATGTAGTGTTACTTTGTTGGTGGTTTGATTGCCATAGGTGTGTTCTGGTACATGACTTCCTTCTGCTGTTGATAGTATGGAATATAATACTACATCTGACCCCTGTAGAACTCACATTTTACTCATCCACTCAGCGAATGAGAGAGAGCAAGAGCAGTGGTTGAGCAAGCAATAAACTGAATAGGGAGAGCGAGAGGGGTAGAAAGGAAAAAAAAAAGCAAATATGAAAAATTATATATTTCCTGATTCTGTCATTGCTAAAAACCAAAATAAACACACCCACATGTTCTAAAGGCGGTATTCACCTGAGGCATTACCTTTCTCAGTTCTGCTGTGTGTATCACCAACAGGTCTGGGTGATGCATTGTATTTTTGTGCTTTATCTAAAGTGTCGTCTCTCAGACAGAACTGTACACTAAGTGAGAATAGTAAAAAGAGGGTTGAGAGAGCGCCATGTAACTGGAGTCCATTTGTTTTGTATTGTTCCACCTACGCATGCTGTGTGATGCTGTTATTGGCAGGAGGTACAAACTCACTGCCAGAAGGAAATACAGGCAGAGGGCAGGATCTCTGCAGGTAAATACACCACCACACTGACACAGGGTCAGATGTGATGATTGATAAGGATTATTATAGTAGGAGTATAGTGATTTTGTAAGAAAAATGTTCCATTTTTGTCTCAAAGTTGTAGAGTAATTGTTGTAATATTTAGAAAACCCTGCCAGTTAACTGTGAATCTCAATTTATTAGTTTGTATGCATACAGTTTATTACTGACACTGGACAAAATGCATTACTGAGAGACACATTATAACTGTGTGAAGTTAAAATGGTAGATAATTCATAAATATTCTGTCATGATCTAAGTCAGCTTTAATATGTTAATCAAAACTTTATAACATTTCCATAAAATAACAAAATATTGAATTGTCATAATAAATTCTTGGTGATGAATTGCAATTGTAAGTGAACTTTGTGCGCGGTAGTCCTGACTGCCAACCATGTCCACTTTTGAAGTCATCAAAGTGCCCAACATTGCTGACTTGCTCTTTGATGTAGGAAGGAAATAATTAAAGTGATGCGAGTGATCTATAAAAATATTAAACAGTGATAGTCTCTCTCTATCAATCAAGTCTGATGAAAAGCCAGTGCGTCTCAATAATCTGTTCTTATTTTTCCTCTGGCTCATATGCTTTCTGTGAGTGGCATATGGTCACATTCCCGCTTTTATGTAAAAATAAAATAAAATGAGTAACTCCTTTAGGTAAAGCTCTGTGGAGGCTCAGCTCCCTGATGGCATTGCCTTTAGCTGAGATATTATATCGCCACACATCCCAGCCTCCTTACCTTCTGCCAGGCAGATTAGTGCTTTTATCAATAAGCAGCTTAGCACCAAAGTGTCCCTCAATAATATGCCATGGTATTTTTTTTTCTCCCGCTGCTTTAACTCCTGGGCTTCTCTTTTTTTGTGTGCGTGTTTTCTACTCTGAAACATTCTCACAACCTTAACATTTCTCTGTTTTCACCCCACAATATTCTACCCTTCCTTAACTTTGGGTATTAACCTCTGACTTAGAGAAACTGTGATACATTATGCATCTTTCTTTCCAGGTCACATTAGGAGCCTAGACAGGGCCCAGGAGGGCCAGAGAGCAGCATCCCCTTCAGACACACTACCCCATTAGAATCCTGCAGTGCACCATAAAACCCATTAAGATCCATTAGGGAAGAGCTCCGGTCCACAGACACCTTTAAGACCAGTCAGCCACAAAGGTGCACAATTACACAAGGTGTAAAACTTATTTGATTTGCCATCCAAATATCATGCTTTTTAACAATCTGTATTCAAGGCTACATTTCATTCTAAATAAGAAACACCTCATGACTTATTAGATGAGCACTGTCATGCTGCATGTACAGAAATGCAAATAATTTTAAACTGTAAATGTAATAGTTATATAATGTGATAATAATACTCGATCTCACTAAGTCTTAATTGAGCCTGAACGTGTTGATGTTTTGTGACAACTGTATTAACTCTGCTGTTAACACATCACAATTTCGTTAGAAAATCAGGGCACAATACACATTATCACTGTAAATATAATTTAGCAGAAGCATTATTGAGCTAAAACAAATAACAGCTGAGATTTTGCTGGGTCTTTTGTAACTGTCTGAAGACGCTCTTCAGCAAATGGCAGCTCTTTCACCCTTCTTCGATTGAAACAATTGCATGCAGCTGTGAGGCTTCAGTATGCTGCCTCTCATGTGATTAGAGCGCGCTTATTGCGTTTGATGAGGCTGACCCAAATCTTCCAGAGGCAGACACATTTTCGTAGTGAGTTGGAAATTCTAAATCCTAGATCAAGTCAAAGGTGAATCCCTGATTTGGTCTGAAGTTACTATTTCAGGTGCATTTTAGAGTAAAATTACTGGCATAAAAGGAGCATTATATGCAATCTACTATATGGCCTTTTGGGAGCTTTTCGTGTCATTTAATAAACAGTATCAAAACTGCTGCAAATGTGTATACCAAGTTTTTCAAACAGTAGGATGTGTCATTTCAAAATTCCACCATTCACCACACACACACAAGCTTTTGAGCAATGCCTAATGAATGTTTTTTTAATTAGCTTTGGGAAATCATTTCTCTATGTGACAAACTGTTGTGGCGTTTTGATTAATTTCATGTGTTTCAGGCATTAAGAACTAGCACTGTATGACTGTTTGCCACACTTCATTTAAGCCTAACAAAAACTTATTGTAGGCCTGTTGGTGGCAGCAGAACCAAGTTATATATTATCCATATTGCAAAATATATAATTGCGTACACATCTTCAGTACTGTGAAGCACCATTATAATTAGTGATGCATTTGCAGGCACATGTTAAATCTAAAAATTTTAACTGTGTCTTCAGTCTAAGAAAAAAAAAAAAAAAATCTGGCTGAGCTGCTCACCTGCCACTGTCTTCCCCAGCTTGTTGCTAAGTGTGTGTCTCTGCAGTTGGGGACTCAGCAGGTATTGTACCTTGGGTTTTTAAAAGCTTTTGTCATTTTCCTGCTGCTGCAGGAAACAATGCAGTGAGAGTGAACTGAAATAGAACGTTTACAGGCCGGACAGCTGAACAATGAGCTGAAAGTCACTGAAAAGCTCTGTAGAGCCAAGTGGAACTATAGATTCGGGTCATAAGTCTCTCTGAATGTTCACAGTACATAATCAACCATCTTCACAGTGTCAATGAAGTATTGTTTTTACCCTCAGCCCTTGACGCAGGGTATTTTCATCAGTTTGTCGTCCGTCCGTCCGTCCGTCCGTCCATCCATCCATCCATGAGTCTGTCTGTATGTGCAAAAACTTTGGTGTGGACTGAAGGCCAAGGGTTTTCAAGTGCGGGCACATTATGTTTAGAAAACATAAATTATTTCAACCTTTATAAACTCTTAAGGCTTTATTTTAACACTGAAGACTTGGACTGATTTCTAAACATTACTAACAGTTATACAGTTGTTTTAAATAATACATTTATGCCACAAGAGGACAGTTTTGCTGTTTCAAGTCAAACTCAGCTTTATTGTTCATTCACCATATGTTCCAGGCATACAGAAAAATTGACAAAATGTATTTCTTTAAAGGGGTCATATTTTGCTAAACCAACTTTTATTAGTCTTTGGTACATTTATTTATGTATTTGGACCCTAATAGTTCAAAAAGTTTGAACTGTAACCCTCCAGGTGCTGCAAAGCTATGTTTATATTCATTTTGGCCAAAATCGAGTGGATTTCTACAACCTGTTTTAATTCCTGCTTAATTTGTAACGTCTATAACTAGTTACATCATGTCATTTGCACAAATAAGGTCAAGACTTCCGATGAACATTTTTCCGAGTACGACATAATTGTTTATCAGCAGCAGTGGCTGTAGTCCGTACTTTGGGAAAAGGGAAATGTTTTAAAATGCATAATTCCATTTAAAAAAGCAAAATATCACTCCTTTAACCCACATTGCAAGGGATCAACATACACACCCACACATGTACATAACATAAAAACGGCAAGAAAAAATTCAATGAAATTATAAAAATGTATGTATATAGAAACTGTATATGGTATCGATTCTACGTACATTACTTTGTTTGCAGTTTAAATGTTTACGCTCAGGTATTCTTGCTGTTTATTTATACAAGTGTGAATTTAGTCAGGAAATACACTTGAACCTTTGAGGGGAGGGAATTCACTATAGCATGTAGCTCACATGTTACAGGATGTATTGCTATTATTTTCACTCTACAGATGGTTCTTTTTACATATTTTTCCTTTTTACTCTTATTTTGTATCTTACAATGTCATGTGTACGTGCATATTTGTAAGTGACCTTTTTTTAAAATTGAGAAATCCTGCACTTGAAATGGTATACTTAAAAACAAATGCACTGACATGGAAAACCATTTAATATTTACAGAACCCTTTGGAGTATCTCTATAGTGCATAGTTACTTGACGTAAAAGCTGATAAGTTAGTGAGCAGCAAATCAGCCATGATGTAGACCCGGCCCAAATGTGTTTGGATAGTAATCTCAGAGTATAATATGCATATTATTATAATAAAGAATGGGCTTGTTGAAGAGCGGTGACAGGCTTGACTTTATTTAAAAGGACATCTAATTCAAAAGGACAAGTACTTTAGAGTTATCAGTAAGTGTTTGAAATGTATTGTGGGTCAGTGAAAGCCAAATGAATGGGAACAAGAATACAGTATTATGGCTGTGAATTTACATTTCTGATTAGACTTCACTGTTGTAATGCTTTTAGCTGAAGGAAGAAAAGAATAGAAAATTGTCAAATCAAAAGGAAACAATCTCATTAATTACAATGTGATCATCATTTTAATGTAATTCAAAAGGTTACTTAAATTTCTTACAAAGGTTTCACTTTATTAGCGAGACTGTCGAGATTTCCATTAACATTTGTGACATTTTGTAGGGCAATTAAGATTGTGTCAAATTTTCATTTAATTGGAGAGTGTTTTGACAGACCCGTCACTTTTGACAACTGTTGAATTAAACTCAACCAATTTTACATGAGGATACAACTTTAAGGGGTTTGAATCCTCTTGAGTGCTTTTGTGATCATTTTATGACTTGTAAGAACTGCCAGAGTAGTTTCATGAACAAGCTAAGAGGCCACAAAAGAAAAAAAAAAAAAAAAAAAAACTTAAGAGAAACACAGAGATCTGTACAAATTTATTATTTCTGTGAAATCATGATTAGCATCACCTTTATGTGATCACGGACTGTTCTAATAATCTCCCATGCAGATAAGTATTCACACTGATCTCTTCATAGACATATGTGCAAATACGCTTGTGTCTCAAAATGTTGATTAATTAATGTCAATTAAGTTTTTATTGGTCTGTTTTTACAGAGATTTGTATTTTGATTAGAAAATGAATAAATCATCAGTAAAATATCAAGCCGGAACCATAATAGAAAATAACATTAACATAAAATATTATGCAGCAAGAAAGAAAAGGACTTTGTTGTTATGCTGTGTCGTGAGATAAAGAAGATTTCGAAAGACAATATCATGATCGTTCATATGATTGTGAAACTGAATTGCTTGTCAGATAACTGCATGAGCAGCAGAAACATTTCACAGTTAGGTACAGTAATTGCAGACTTACCTATACATCACAGACAATTTAGGTTAATTACACATGGTGAAGGATGAATAGACACATTACCCACTGGGGACTGAACATGCAATATGTTTGCCAGTTACACCTCGCTCTCTGAGCCAAGGAAAGTGTTTTTTAACCTCCAACTGAGAGGGTTTTACTGAGAAAGCACCACCACAGTACTCATTACTGAGCCCAGGTTGGGGTAGACACTCAGCCAATAAAAGTTTGTTGAATTCTGCCTGTGATGCATCCAGGAGTGCTATATCAGCATGCTGTCTCTGCTTCATTGCAGGAGGTACATATAGAGAAGAAAGAAGGGGCATAGACAGTCCCAACTATATAAGCAGCTGTTCTGTACTTGTATGATAATCGGTCTAAATCAAATAGGAATCTTCGTTTTTAGAATGTGAGCTCTCCAAAAGACTACAATTGCATGGGTATGCCTCATTACCTATTAATTTAGCCTCTGAGAGAAATGATAATATCATTCAGACGTGCCTTTGGGTAGATGATTTTACCCTAGGCTATAGGTTGCTGCTGTTACTGGGACATACATTCGATTAAGCTCAGTGAGCATGTCCACACAGGCAGACAAAATTGTGTGTGTACAGAGTGCAGTGTAGCATGGGGTGCATCCTCATCTCCAGCGATAGGAGAGGGGGCAGGTGCTGGCAGAGGTTGGAGGATAGATGGTGATGGGTGGTTGGCTTAAGAACAGGGAGGATTGGGGGGCTGGGTTGTGGGCCAGATCTCGTCCTTGCAGTTATGAAGGAGAAACAAACTGATCTGACAGTGACAAATGAACCATCTCCTCTTCCCCAACTGCCATTTTTATGCCTCTCAAACCCCTTTCTCACCCCCAGTTTCCCCCCTCCATTTTCTTCATGAACACCCTCCACCCCTATCTTCTTCACTCTCACCTACCCAGCTCTTTTTCAGCCTCACTTTCCCCTGCCCTACATTTTTACTTTTCTTTTGTTCTCCCCTTAATGCACTCTGACTCCTCTGCCTCCCAGTATTATCGTTCCTCTATTTTTATTTTTGCTGTTGTTGCTTGTAAAGTATTGGCAGTTTCAACACCTCAAGTACTCCTGATGCATGTGATTATGTCTAGTGGTATATTTACTCCACTTGTTAGATTAGATAGTTTGATACTTGCACACTGTAATTACTCTCTGCTTCTATTTCTTGTCACCTATGCAACTAACACAGCTTTTAAATACTATAAATGCCTTGAATGTATCAAAATTTTATTGCTTTTGAGTGGAATTGTCCAGGTGCCATTAAGCAAGAGACACTGAAGTAGCACAAAGGATGAAGGCATAGCTCAGCAGTGATTATTGTTGAGGTTTAATGACTGTCTTGCTCCTGTAATAGACCTTCTGGGGTGCTGAAATGAGATGCCAAGCAGAGAAGACAATTAATTGCTTGGCTTCCCTTTGTCCCCGCCCCCATCCCCCTGTGTATTGGACTGAAAACTGATAAGGTAAAACCTTAGGGCCACCCTAAAACCTTAAAAGACTTATGTTGACTATCTTGCATTTATTGTGGGTGCAATGTCTGATAGTGATAGTGACAGAAAGACTCATACTTAAAGAAATAGATATTATTATCATTATTATTAATATTATTATTATTATTATTATTATTATTAGTAGTAGTAGTAGTAGTAGTAGTTGTAGTAGCAGTAGTAGTAGTAGTAGTAGTAGTAATAGTAATCTAGTATCTAGTAGTAATCTTCCTTTTACAGCCAAGATCATTGAGAAGGTGGTTTTTAACGAACTCAGCAATTTCTTGAATTCCTATGGACTTTTCGACAAATTTCAGCCTGGCTTCCAACCTCATCACAGTACAGAAATGGCTATTAGAGTGCTGAATGATATAAGGTTGAACACTGACTCAGGTAAGGTGTCAGTTCTAGTCTTATTGGATCTCAGTGCTGCCTTTGACACTGTGGATCACACTATATTGTTGAACAGCTTGGAAACATGGGCAATGCTCAATGGAACAGTCCTAGACTGGTTCGGGTCTTACTTGGAGGAGCAGAGTTACTTTGTGATCATTGGAAGTTATGAATCTGATCGAGTGGCTCTGACATGTGGCGTCCCTCAGGGGTCAGTTCTTGGTCCCATTCTGTTCAGCCTATATATGCTGCCTTTGGGTCAAATCCTGCAGAATTTTAATGTGGACTATCAGAGTTATGCAGATGATACACAGATTTATCTACCACTGTCCCCAGATGACTGCAGTCCCATAGACTCATTGTGTCACTGCTTAGAGCAAGTCAGTAATTGGATGAACTGACATTTCCTTCAGTTAAATCAGGACAAAACTGAGGTAATTGTTTTTGGCAATGAAGAAAAGAGGATTTCTGTTAGTAAACACCTTGAATCACTGTTTCTAAAAACCAAAGACCAAGTCCGAAATCTCGGTGTGCTGATAGACTCAGATCTGGCCTTGAGCAGTCAAATCAAATTATTTACCAAAACAGCCTTCTATCACCTAAAGAACATATCTAGAGTCAAAGGTTTTATGTCCCAAACAGACCAAGAGAAGCTAATTCATGCCTTCATCTCCAGTAGACTCGACTACTGTAATGGTCTTCTGACTGGACTTCCCCAAAAGAGCATTAAACAGCTGCAGCTGATTCAGAACGCTGCAGCTCCAGTTTTGACCAGAACTAAGAGATCAGAGCATATGACTCCAGTTCTACAGTCTGTACACTTGCTCCCAGTCAGCTACAGGATAGACTTTAAAGTTCTGCTACTGGTCTTCAAGTCACTGAATGGTTTAGGTCCAGAATACATGAATGACATGTTAATAGAATATAAACCCAGTAGGGCTCTGAGGTCAGCTGACTCAGGTCAACTAGTCCAGGCCAGAGTTCAAACTAAACCTGGTGAAGCAGCTTTTAGCTGTTCTGCTGCACACAACTGGAACAAGCTACCAACTGACCTGAAATCAGCCCCAAATATGAACATTTTTAAATCCAGGTTAAAAACTTTCCTCTTTTCATGCACTTATGAGTAAACTCTTTTCAATCTTGTCTTTTAAATGCACTTTTTTGATTTTAATGTCTTGCTTTACTCCGTTTTGATTTTAATGTTAATTTCAATGTATGGTTTTAATATATCTG
Organism: Apogon hyalosoma; assembly: GCA_037367295.1. NCBI lineage: Eukaryota > Metazoa > Chordata > Actinopteri > Kurtiformes > Apogonidae > Apogon > Apogon hyalosoma. The sequence continues at coordinate 3,076,718 of JAPQRP010000008.1, forward strand.
ATTATTTTAATGTGTTTTGCCCTTTTTGTGATTTTTAATGTATTTTCTTCCGTGATTTTTTTTGTCATTTTTTAATGTCTTTTCTTCTGTGATCTTTTTTATGCCTTTGTAAAGCACTTTGAGTTACCCTGTGTATGAATAGTGCCATACAAATAAACTTGCCTTGCCTGGCCTAGTATTGTTGTATATACCTTGGTAAAGGCTGGATGATATAGGCAAATAAATCACTTTATAATATATGTGTTGCCTGGCTAAAAAAAGTTACACAATCTATTTAATGTTGTTGATGTTTACATAATAGTAGTAGTAGCAGTAGTCATGCTCGTAGTAGTAGTCATAGTGGCAGCTGTGGCTCAGGCGGTAGGATGAGTCATCCAATAACCAGAGGGTTGCTGGTTCAAATACTGCTCTGTCCTAGTGTGTCTCCTTCTGTCCTATTAATGTGTATGTAAGCGCTTTGAGAACTGAGTAAAATAGAAGAGTACTTGTGGAAGGAGTAGTAGTAATAATATAGTGTGGTAGTATTTTTGTTAGGGAAAAAACTTAATCTGTTTTTAGTTGTCATAGTCATCATCGTTCTTGTAGTAGTAGTAGTCATAGTAGTAGTAACAGTAGTAGTAGTAACTGTAGTAACAGAGTGGTAGTGATATTAGTAGTGGTAGTAATGGTGACGTAACCCCTGATCATAACACTGCCCCCACAGACTTGTACTACAGGCACTAGGCACGATGGGTAATCATTTCATCACCCTGATGCGTCCATCACTCTGGAACACGGTCAATCTGGACTCATCAGTCCATACGACTATTTCCCTTTGCTCCACAATCTAATTTTCATGGACTCTTGCAAATTGAATCCTAGTTTTTTTTTTGTTTTTTTTTTTCTCGATTAGCCTCACTGATAATTGGCTTTCTTAAGGCTACACAGCTGATTAGTTCCAATCTCTTGAGTTCTCTTTGCATTGTGAGTGTGAAAAAGCTCTTCCTGTCACTAATGCTGCTCTACTATTAATTGTTAACGATTTGATTAAACCAGTTTTTAACCCCATTTTTAACTGTTAGTCATTTTCTTGCTTTGATGCAGGCTAATAATTTGACCCTTCTGAGACGTCTTTTCCCAAATCATGCAATATGTCCTCCAAAATAGTTGCTTGATGAATGGAAATCTACTCCTGCATCACTTCGGTTTGGATAACTTGTTGCCCATTGAAACATATTAGCCACTGCAGTAATTATCCAACACCTTTACCTATTTCCTCAGTTATATCAAGGTGGGGACATGTTTCTTTGGCCAGGCAATTTCAGTGAGCAAAATAGAGATATATGTATGACAACAATTTTCTCAAGTGGGTCTAAAGCCACAAAGGTGTAACAGAATACTATTTTTAAACTAACTAGCAGACCTACAGCGTGTGAATCATGGTGCTTTCAATAATGCTGCAGTAATTAGGTTACAGGTAAAGAATGAAATGCAAATTAAAGATGATGTTTAAATGTTAGAAAAGATGTTCTGAACATACATGAGTTAAATGAAACAAAAAACGATACCATACAAACAATGTTATGGAATACTAAAAGAAAATGAGCAAATAATGAGCTGTCTCTGACATTTTTGCACCGTTTGAACTAACAAGCTGCCCTGACCCAGTATAAAGCCATGTTTGTGATGAACTGCACAGTGAACAGAGGCAATGTGAAGAAATACATTTACTTTTTCCTCAACAAAATCACAAACTTACTGTGTTACTCAAGCCAGTCTTCTCATTCTGACAGTTCAGTTTTCTCTTCGTCTTTCATCATCTGTGATGTGTGTTATTTCTGCAGTAAAGGGAGACGATCTGAACTTCTTTTCAGTTGTCATGACTTCATAGCAGCAGCCGAACATGTTACACAAATGCCCGCAGGATAGTGGATTAACCAAACCACATCTTGTGCTGAAAAATCTTCATAAACAGACTTTAATAAACTTGCAAGCCTAGCAATATTAGTGCTATGAAACCCATGATGCAATGCTCTCTGTAAGGTATTCTCCCTGTTTTAAATGAATGTGCGCCAGCAAGAGGGAGAAAGCCAGAGAGAAAAGAGAAAAGCAAAACTCTGATGCCAGAAGCTTAAACAAATTTTGTCACATTTTGTACCCGATTTTGCCGATACAGTCATTTACTACATCCCACGCAGAACAAGCTGTGATATATTGGGTATATTAAAGAAATTGCCCAGCCTTAACTATAGTACAACAGTAATAGACTGCAGTGTGTATATCCCAGTCAGTCATTGCTTATACTATCTTCAGAAATGCCCTCCAGTAATAGGTTATTAAAATGTAGATCATCCCATGACAAGTTCCCCATTTGGACCTAACTATCTACAGCTAAAATGCTTAAATGCAGTGCTGACATAACATCATTTCCCCATGTTTGTACAAGTTCAGCCAGTAATAGCTGAGATGTTGTGTATGCAGCTTGGGGGATTAAATGAAAATTGTACTGTATTGTACTCCTATGGGCTCATCACTGTAATTTAAGCATGTAAAAACACAGCGGTAACATTCATCTTTCTCCTAAGTATTTTTCAAAAGCTGATCAGTATCAAAACATCATGTCTTCTACGCTTTAGAGACACACTATTAATTGGAAGTTGGTCCCTAGGGTAAGCATAAATCCATATCTGCACCGCTGACCAGAGTTAGGTACTGTTACTTACCTCACCTTTGAGGCACCTCAAATTAAAGTTAAATGTTTGTCCTTGTATTTCTGCTAAGACGCATTTTCATAATGATTAGTTTCATACAGACGCAAGAGCAAGGAGTAGCTGCAAATGTCACGACCATATCCACAGTTAAATGGTGGAGTAAACATATTCTGTGAAAAAAAGCTGCAGTACACACTCTTGTTTATGAGCATTAAAAATGCATTGGTGTTCTAAATCATTATAATGCAAATTCTGAGTCTGTTAAGCAGCAGTACACTGCACACATTAGATGAGTGCAAATCCATCAGGCACAGCTAAAAAATACTGTGTACCCAGTGTAATTGGAATAACAAATAGTAGGCTATATTATTCAACATATGGTCAATACCATACAGATTGGAGTCAGAATAAAAAAAGCAAAATGTGCATGTTTGCCACACCATTTCCTTTGGGTAGGCACAATATGCAGTGCCATTAAGAGAACAGCTACCCATGGATAATGGAAGGTGTGATGAATAATATAACCTCAAATAAATAATGTCAATCAGCTCAAGGTAAAATTAATAGCAAACAAGGCACTTTGCAATATATTCACCCAATTTCAATATTTTACTATGTGTTTATCTAATATTTTACTTTGTTGGACACTAACATAAACATTGATTTAAAAATCTGATGCGTCTCCTCTTCCTTTCTACTAAACGTCTGTACAAACAAAGCACTTACAATGACGACTAAAGCATTGCAGTGTGGAATTTCAGCTCTCAACATAATGACTCTCAGACGCTGCAGTAGCTCATAGAGGCAAGGATTGTTTCTGGTTTGCAGTCATATGAAATGTCATCTGGAATTTGACAAGATATGAAGAAGCAATCCCCTTTGAGAGCTTCACTGAACCGCACATTTTCTTATATTGTTCCCTTGTTATAATCAAGCCCTTACGGGTGACCCATGTCATTGTGTGATAAAACTAATTATTTGCCACAAGAATTATTGTGGGCCCGGCTGTCTGGAGGTCAGAATAACTGGCAGCCTTCTTATACTATTAAACTGATTATATTGTGTCAGTAGCCAAGAATTTGCAGTGTGTTGTGACAAGAGTTGATATCAAAAAGCCGAGCAGACGCCACGATTGTTATTATTAGCTTAACATTGTCATAGCAAGGTATTAAACAAACATGTTTTATGTGCATTTGTGTAATTCTTTTTTTTTTTTTTTTTATTAACATAGTCTGCAGACAAAAATATAATGTGTTTAAAAAGCACTGGGTAAAATTAATTCTTTGCAGTTTTGTAAACACACATAGGGGGTCTTATTTTTGTTGCAATCACACAAAATACTTTGCGTAACACATCTGCACATTTATTTATTTACACTTATCATGGGTTTGCACACATCTGGCTCGTGTTTTGGATGTGACACTTTTTAGAGCACTCCCTCAGGCGCTGTAGTGAGGATGTGGCTCCAACCACTGCCAGAAAAAAGACAAGGCACAGCAGGAAGGAGAAAACTTTTACACTTTCTCAGTTACTTATTTTTAGCAATGATCTGTATTTGGGAAGAAGTTTGTTAACCTTTTATATCTGTGTAGAAAATACAGATCAGATTCCTTTCACCCATCCATTTTGATGAGTGAAAATGATCCTTTTTGATATTGCAACATTCACCACAGTAGATCAGTCTAATTAAAATAAACAACCAGAATGCTGGAATTCTTTTTTCTACCTTTGAAGCCTTGCTCTCAGTTGCACTTTTATATTTAAGCATGAAAAAGGTGCCTAGATTAATTCATGCCATTACTCTTTCTTTCATGAATGTGAGAGTGTAGGATTCTCCTAGTTCGTAGACTCGAGATCAATACTTGTCAGTGTTCAAACTATAGCTGGTTTTTGTATTTTTATTTTTTATTTTAATGTATATTTCATGTGTTTGTGAGCTATATACTGCTCTGCCTGAGATTACTCTGTTCTTACACAGTGCAGCAGCAGATTGAGGATGAAATGAGCCTGCCAAGGCTCCTGTGTTGAGTTACAGCTGTTGAGAGGTTCGGTGGCACAGCTGGCGAGGGTTTGCATCTAAGGCCTCTTTTGCTCAACTCATTTGATGCACAGTTTGAGCTCCAGGGTATTCTACTGTAGGACAATTGTCCAGCTTCCACTTCAGAATAAAGCTAATCTACTTCTCCTGCAGCTGTACTCGACGACTGCTTCGACTTGAATTACCATCTACATGTCTATGTCTTATGATTGTTTTGCCACTTTTCTTAATTGTATTTATTTTATTGTTTATTTATTGCATTTATATTCAGCTAAAGGGCAATTGAATATGCCATTGGTAATAATTATTCTTGCTTTCAGTCCATTTCATCCCATTCATCACTTTGTTTTGAAAACTGTATTATATTTGCTTTTGGTATTATTAAAGATATTATATACTGTATAAATTTTGAGCAGCTGTATATGTGTGCAGGTGCTGGAGGTTTATGGCAGGAGTCTTTGCTGCTGTAACCTGATTAAGGCACTTTCTCACCCTGAACTGCCTCTCAGGCAGCTTTTACTTTCAGTTTGTGTACCCTAAGCTTACTGCAGAGGACTGAGCACTGCCTGTAACAGAGGAAGGAAGTCACTTAGCACTAAGGCAGCCCTAGAATGTGAAAAGATATAAAGGATATGTATGTGGTAAAAACATAGTCTTTATTTATTTTATTTAACAGAATTATCCTTTAACACACCTATAATACTGTAAATATATACTGTATGTCATCTTAATTTTCTATTATCATGTTTTCTGCTCACAAATAGTATATGCAAAAAGTAATTAACTAGCTCATGAATTGATCGAAAAGCTTAAAAAAGATATTACTTTTTAAGTGTCATGCCAGCAAGTATTATCCATTTAATGAAATTATTTGACAGTGTGTGGAATTGTTCCACCCAAAAAAAAAAGTTAAATTTGCATAATCTTTTGTGTTGTCCTTCAGGGGATCCCACGTGAAACGCTTAAAAATGTTAATTGGTATTTTCATGCTTTATAGGTGTAGCAGATTAGAAGTACTGATGACACTGTGCAGTTACTAATGTCATCTGTGAAAGGGAGTGGAGAAAACATCTTGATAGTTTTGTGGCTTGTGCAAGAGGAGTCAGTAGTAGTTCAGGTGGTAAACCAGGTCAGTGGCTCGTTCATTGCAATTCCATGAACATATACAGTACATGTTGGTGAATGTAAGCACTGTGTTCTCTCTCATGCAGCGATGAGCATGAATCAGCTATTCTACCTTACTTGAGTTAACAAAACAGCAATTTTTTTGGCCTTAAGCAATAAAATAACACAAGTAAATTAAACACAAGTAATAATTTACTCAATAATTTCAAAGCACTCCATTGTTTTAGGTTATCGTATCTGTTTTCGCTTAAAATCAGGCTTTATAGTTCCATAAAAAAAAAAAAAAAAAAATCTATGTCAGTACCTTCAAAGTCATACTAAAGCTGAATAAAGTCTTTTAAGGGTTGTAAAAGCAGTAAAATCTTAAAATTCTCCTTTTTATTGCCCTACTTTCTAGTTGCACTGTTGTGAATTTAGATAATGTAGATATACGAGGAGCAGCAATTCATGTAGGTAATGTCAGCCACAAGTCGACTCTTGACAACTTAGGCAGTTAAATTGCTTTAATACATTTGGCAAATGCTGTGAAACCTGACATTAAAAGTCCACCCAACAATGGCCAGTGACACTTTTCTTTTTTGCCTCTCATCACTCTGCAGCACAAAGGGTCACCAAAAGTCAGAACAGGTGCAGGCAAGGGAAAAAACTCCATATTGGTTAGAAAAGTGCCAATCAATCATAGCACAACCACAGAGCACATAAATATATATACAAAATATTTGCCAAAAATAGAACATAAACGGATTCCATGTGTAATTTAGGAAGCAGAAATAACATCAAGAGGAGAAAATGTTCTTAATTTGACAGCAATGTAGGTATTTTATTTATTGTGTAATGTTTGTAGTATTGGCCCAAATTACATTTTTAATGCTCTGTGAATATTTAATGAATATTCAAAGTTTCACTGTGTCATGAGTTTGACAATCAAATATGCATAAGATGATAAAAAAGATAGTAAAGACATGCCATAGAACAGGGTTTCTCAACTTTTTGGAACCAAGCCCCACTAGCCGAAAACAAATTTGGGACGGGGGGGACATTGCCAGACAATATGCTCACCCAACCGCTCATGGACCTCTATCTGTCCTCAATACATAATTCTACAAGTAACGTGACAGACCTGTATGTGGAGGATGTGGAGATAAAGCTGTGAGAAAGTGAAAGTGAAAGTCAGCTCCCCTCACCTTATCATTGACTATCTGCTGACCTCCAAAAACAAATTTGTGATGGGGTGGGGGGATGATGTGCCAGATAGTATACACACACACCCCCCTCACGGACCTCAGTCTGATCCATGAGTGGGGCGTATGTGCCGAGTGATTTATTCTGTTGTGATGTACAACAGTAGTCACTAACGCACCCGCACGCAAGACGATGTCACCCCCAACACCCCAAACCACTGCCATAGAACATAGAACAATATAATATGGTGAAATGAGTATAATAGTTTCACTAACGTATTGATACATACATTGGAATATTACCAACGCCCACTGGGACCCAGACTCACCGCACGGTTGTGTGGTATTTCAAGTGAACATGATCCCAAGATGTTTTAAGTCTGATGTCATGATTTATCAGCTGTATTGACACGCTTAACATAAAGTTCTGCATTTAAAGTGAATGAACCAAACACTTTTAGTGCTGACAGACTCTAAAGTATTCCTATTAACAGGCTTAAAGAGACCCACTAGCCTAGCCACAGTAATGCTAATGATCCACGATGCAGAACAGTGAAGCCGTGACACTAGAGGCTCTTCTCAATTTCCTGTTTTTCACCTCCTCGACTCCTCATTGCCCAGCTGCGGCCCATAAATTGATCTCAGTGCACCGTGTTGTTGGATGTCTCAATTCCCTAAGATGCACATCGAGGAATAGGGACCTGGGAGGCTGACCGGATGAGCTATGTGATCTTGGCAATCTGACCCAAGAAACACATCTGGATTATACAAACCACAGCGGGAGTAGGTCTTTAAAAATGAAAGTTCTCCTCATTCTGAAGTTGTATTAGTTATTTAAAATGATCAAATGCATGATAAAAAAAAAAAAAAAAAAAACAGCATCCCTACATCACATTGTGAATTTCATTAAAACATTGTAAGTAAATATGAGGACCCAACTATCAGAGATCCTAAAATACAGCAGTACATTGTAACAAAATAACAGACAGATAATGCAGCTTTTACACTAGTCATGTTTAACCAACATCTATTTAAAATGACAACACTAAGGCGAGCATGTCTCATTTTATTAAATGCCTGCTGGCTTGGCTTCTCTCTCCCCAGGACCTCGCCTTGACTCCTCTGTTCACATATCTGGTGGGAGAGTGTGGAGTCGAGGAGAGGGAGTCAAGGCGAGAACCAAAGAGCTAGAAATACTACTGAAGTCATCTTCATCTTTTCCTATTTCAGCAAAAATAGACTGGTGGAATGGAATGCACCGCTTCTTTTTAAATGTAAATGCTAGCATGGAAAATGTTGTCTCGGGTCAACTTTTGCATGATTACCTAGTAGCTTGACACTGTAAAATAAAAGAAAAAAACAACTGTTGGAGCATTAAAATTGTATAGCAGATTCAAGGAGCAGCAACGTCAGCTCCATTACCTTAAAGCAGTGGTTTTCAAACTTTTTACAGAGCAGTGTCCCTGAAATATACTTTTGTAGCCAAGTACCCCCAACTCTCACTTCAGCGTTTTTGATTGAAAAAAAATTAGGCACAATTTGTTCCTGTGCCAAATGTGTCAGTTTATATTTTCAAAACTTTGTAATCAAACAACTGTATTATATATAAAAAATAACACATTTTTTAAAGTAAATTTTGTGTGCAAAATATAAACTGAAAAGTGCCTTCTTTCATTGATTAGAAAAATAAATAAATTGGTCATTAATTAATAAATGAACCTTTCATCAGCAAAAAAATCATTACTTAGCTACTCAAGTAAACTCATTTTGAATGATATAAAATAGAAATGTTCTTAAAATGTTACCAAAGCTTAAACAATATGATTGACAATAAAACTATTATATGAATGTATTTATTGTGTTTTATATTTCAGCATTAATTATCATTATTTATTTTGTATTCGGTACACGGTGACTTATTTAATTAACTTTTCGGAAAAAAATTAAGTGCCCACTGGGCTTCTTCTAAGTACCCCTGGGGGTACATGTATTGCACTTTGCGAACCGCTGTCTTAAAGTATCTTAAAGTGTAACCAAGCAGCAGTGGTCAAAATGCAAACTCCTGCTTTAAAAATAACAGTTCAAAAGAAATACGGGATTGTCTTGCTTATTCCATCCACTTCTTATACACAGTCTGAGGCTATGGTGAGCAGTTGAAAGGAGCCTACGCACTGCAGTCAGTCCACAGTGTTGCATTACTCCATCAGGGGCACTTTTTAGTGCACTGATGATTAAAAAAGGTTCCACCGTCTATAGGGGAACACACAGGCAGATATTGCTGCTCCCAGTGCGGCCTGTTGAAGTCAGAAGTGCTTACCAAAGAAATGAAGTAGGTAATCTCCCATTGAGCTGGAGCTGGAGGTGCATCAAAAACCAAATCCACGATTACTTGATTTGCAAAGGTGATATACTTTATGTCAAGAATACGCACTCACCAAGGCATATTGTTATCTGACAAGAGCAGCATATACCCGCTCCCAGTTATGTGCTGCCTTTGACTGTTTTCACCTTGTTAACTGGGTAGCTGGCAGTCTGCAGAGATGGATAAGCTCAGTTACAATATATGACAAACTTGAACATTCGGGGTCTGTTTGACAATGCCCCCACCCGTGAGTATGGTGAAAGAGACTATGCATTTAATAGTGTTTCTGCATGTGTTAAATCAATGTGCTGCGAGTGTGTGATAAGCCTTACATTTGATTATAGTCCTCCATAAAGCTCTTGGCTTTGATCTTGTGTTCTCTTTGCATTTAACATGCATTTGTACGTGATCCTAACTCTGTGTAAATTTCTTTAAGCCTAGGGATTATTGTCTGTGGCAGAGCACTGTGTTTCTTAATGTGACTTTGCTTTTTGCTGAGGAGGGACACTGCCTTAGCTGCATTTTAGACTTTAAAACTGTGCCACATGAGAGAACGAGTCCTTCTCGAAACTGTTAGGCTTGTAAATGTGACTCCAGTTGTGTGATACAGAGAAAGTATGTATTTGGTAAAGCCAAAATGTCAACTTGCTACACAGGGTTTTATGGCCGGTTGTGATAGCAGTGACAGGATTATGTCATTTACTTTTGATCTGATGATAGCACAAAGGCAGTTGTAACCTTGAGTGTTTTATATTTTCCGGGTATGTGTTTTATTATAACCGTATGCAATTTGCTTGATTTTGTGAATTTGTGAATGTATCTCTCCAGCTGGGAGCTTGTTTGTGTCTTTCAGCTTGTCTGCCTCACTGTCGGAAACAGTCATTGACTCAGAAACAATTACCCTTATGACTTGAATATAATTCAATTAATTTCCTTCATTTCACAAGTAATAATGCATAACAGAGTTCGCTTTCCTCATTCCTATGAAAGACATACGGTTTTCACGAGAGAATACCATTGCCGTTGGCTTCTGCTTTTCCGCTTTCCTGGAGACGCAGTTCCATGAAAGTCCTTAATCTTCTCTACTCATTTGGGATGATTTATGAGTTTGTAGTCAGACCTTACTTTGTTTAGCAAAATGTCCAGTGCGCAAAGCCGGATGACAAAATAAACACACTGAATCTTGCTGCGTGTCTGTCATTTGCCCGCACCCCCCCACCCCCCTCCCTTGTAGTGTTTTCCTCCTGTCAGTCATTACAGCGGTGATAGCATAGGTTGGAAAGGAGAGCGGTCTGACACACTTGGTTTAAATTTGACATCTTCATAATAACATGCCACAACCCCACTGCAGACAACATGACACAACGTGGTTTACATCTTGATGATACTATTTCATGTCAAAAAACCCTTAACTTAACTGAATGTTTACAATTGTTCTGTGAAAATGTTGAAATTTGGAACTTTTCAACCATTAGCCTAACTCATAAAGATCCAGTGCTATTTTTGTGTCAGTTCCCAAATGAATTTTTCTCTCTATTTAACCTTTCTTAAGTGATTTATCACCATTTGTTGTATTGTTATCCAGTGTATTTTGCATTTTTGACTGTAAATTATGTATTTCCCTGTATTTAATTTAGAAGTTCATGAATTAAGTCAGAGTAAATTCAAAGGTTACTATATCAAAATAGAGAAAACTGAAGAAAAAAATGACTTTTTTCAGGAAAATACTATATATAATTATCTCACAGTAAAAATCAGTGTCTTCAACTCCTGTTATTTATCAAAGTACTTGTTCAGTTTGAGGTTTATTTCGGTCATTTAACTTATTATTTTGGGGATTTTTTTAATTCATTTTTGTTCATGTTATTGATTACTTTGGCTGTTCATTTTGTAATACATTTTATACTTTTATACTTCATATTCATCCACTTTTTGCTTATGTTTTTCCGCTTTATTTTTATTTTGTACATTTTATATTCATTTTTGTTCATTTTATTTATCATTTAACATAAACCAAGTGACTCTAATCACTGTCATTTATCAAACTCCATGGGTTTTACTGGTGAATCAGTGTTGTAGAAGATGACAGTGTTTCCACGTTCACTACGAAGCCTTTGAACGTCCAAATGGATCATATCTGATGACCATGAAAAGATGACAAACTGCATTTTACACCAATTATTTACATGGATTGATAGGATTAATGGATCAGCAGGTATTAAGCAGTTACATCAGTTGATGGTTTTGGTTAAAGGTGGATGTTTGGGTCTTTAAGGGTTAGTGCAGCACACTAAGAATTATCAAAACCACTAGAGACTCAACACTATGTATCCACAGACAGTATCACTCATTGAATATAAGTATAAAGATCATTGTTTACACACATCTGTATTATGGTAGCATCATTTTTTTCTTCTTTAAATGAAATCTAATGCCATTATTTTGGTCAGTCTACATAACACTGTATTTTCAAATCTCCATGTGCTGCCAGTAGTTTACATTACAGCTCTGTTAGCTTAGCTCTGTTTCAGACAGAAATCAGCCACGGTAAAACCATACATCACCTCCAGTTTCTGTGCAGTTGATGCTGTCAATAGCTCCCCTAAAGATCTGTTTGGAAGCATCCAAACAATGTCAGAACTGTCAGTTTAGTCAACAAATGACAAACTTAGCACATTCGTTCTCATTAAAATAACAATAATGCTTCTACCTTTTATAACTTTATTGCTTTCTTTGACTCTACAAGTAGCTTCTTAGTGGTTCTCGTTCCATTTCATCACTTTTGGGCACTTGGTTAAAACGCCCCGTGGTGGAGACCGGCAGAGTGACTCACTACTCCCCCTAGTAGCCAATTACCCACACTGTTAGAATAAATATATAACTTTCTATCTTTACATACAAGACATTGCATTGTTATTATATGCAAAACTGTAAGTATCTTTATTCTCAACTCCCTTTTAGGTCTAAGTAGAAATAGCCCTTACCAGGGCAAGGGTACAAGGGCACCGGTAAGTAAATGTGCCAGGTTTACACTAAACTCTTCAATAGCTTTATTTTCTTTAACCTGGCCTTTTCGGCTCCACCTGGCCTCTTGCTGCCCTCCATCACCACCCGCTGACTGACGGTACCACTCCAGAAGACGGCTCGTGGGCCAAACCAACTTAAACATTTGGAAGGGGCGAATTCCCTCAGATGGTAGAACCCATCGAATCTACTGCGATGCAGGGGCTGTGCTGTCAGATGAATGGAGAATGAATTCATAGTTGAATGGAGAATGAATGCAAGAGGAAGATTAGAGAAGCAACAGATAAGTGTTAAAATTCTTTTTCCCATCCAACCGGCCCAAAGTCCAGATTGATATGAGCCGGCCCATCAGGAATCCTCCCGAATCTCCTGATGAGCCACTCTGCCATTGGCCCTTACCTTTATATTTATAATACTTAATACTTTTCCCTCCCTAAAATCTGTAATGCCTTCTGATGATCTGGTCTTTTTGAATGTTACTGTCTTCAGCATAATATTGGAGGTTAGATGATGTCTGCATGATGCCCCCCAGTTTTTACAGTTTGAGTAATGAGCTTTTCCTTGTAAAGAATCCTACAAAGATTTCCAGGCCTAAATTGTTCTCACGCCTTGAGCCTTTCAGGACTCATTCCAGCACTCCTTGGGCTCGACTTTTTCTGATAATTGATGGATTCTGTGATGTTTTTAGCTGTATGGTCAAAGTTTACAGATAGAGCTCGGAGCCATGTAGGGATTTTACAAGTATGTATCAAGGAAGATTAGACTAAAGGTTATCTCCTTTCTTGTGGCTGTGGACTGCCCATGGCAGCATGACATTGTATACAGGCTTCACCATTTTGAATCCCACCAGAGCTCAGAACACAGCTCATTTCAGTATGTTTGTATGCTATTTATGCAACTGCAGCTCACAGACTAATTTTCTCATCAGACATAAGAGCTTGTAATTGCTGAAATGTAAATGTGTATGTATGTGAATGTAAAAACATTTAGGTTTGGGTAATATTACTTACTCAAAATTTTTGAGATGATAAATAGAGTTGAATAGGTGGTGCAGGGAGAGTACACTGGTGTGGAAGCTAAAGACCGGTTAGTCTGTGAGTAATATTTAATCAAAAAAGTAATTAAATGACTCCCTTTGTATATCAGAGTTGACACTTAAGAATTAAGTTAAGAAACAAACATGTCAAACAAAGTACAGACATATGGTCAGTCAGAAACTGTTGTGTAATAATGGTGATGTATGGTGTTTTTGTTCCTTTAGTGTGTGAGTGTGTGTTTCCTCTCTGTCGTTATCCTGATTGGATGGCTGCAGGCAGCATCTCTGTTGGCATTTAAAGGCGTTTTTGTCTATTGGAGCCAAGGACCAATGTTTGTTATAGCAATGCTTTGTAAGCAGAAAGGAATATAATCCGTTACAGCTTTTCTCTGAGCACTAATTAAATACCTTTGTATTGATGAAATTAATTAAGGTGCTGGTTGGATTAAACTTGTCATGTAAATCAAGTCGTTAAAATAAATGATTGTTTCTTTAACAGGCTATTGAACTTATGCATTCTCTAAATCTTTGAAATCCTAAAACTGCACCGTTAAGAACACTTTACTGTATGACAAGAGAGAGACATACATATAAATGTGACACTAAAGAGGATGATGTCTTTACTAGGACTTTTTGAGTTTCTCCTCTAGATCTTCTGCATACAGGACAACCTTGTTGTGATATAGGGCTCTGCAAATAAAACTGAATTGAATTGAATTGAATTGAATTGCATACACTTTCTCCTTTTCAAGGAGATTCCCTTTTAACTGTGCCTTTTTTTAATGTATCTGACAGTCCTATACAGCATATCTGTGTTGCTTTTGATCCACATTCATTTAGCTACTTCTCCAAAAACCCCTTTTTTTTTTTTTTTTTCTATCCCCTCCTTTATTAAAGCATATGATGGTGAACCATCTTCTAGGAGTGTGAAAGAAGGAATGTATTTATAAAGCAAGTATACCTCAGTGTATAAGATCTCACAGCACAATACGAGTGAAGACAACATATAAAATCAGAAGTCCACAGAATATATGTGTGGTATACAACTGGAGAAGAAAAGAGAGAAAGGCTGGAGAGCATCAAGATGTGTGTTTGTTATTTTATATATATGTTTCTGCAGAAAAAAAAAAAAAAACACCTCAGTAGTGAGTGGGTTGGGGTAAAGGTGAAGGAAAAGTCTAGTAGGAGATTTCTGCTCACCTGGGGATTGAGGTCAGGTACAGAGAGCAGAGACAAAGGGCAGAGAAAGGTATGTGGGATTGCCGAGTAGGAGGATGTGTGGATGTTACTGTATCTTTGAAATGGAGGGAGTTGCTAGGATACCAGGGAACTAGAGCATCAGTTGGTTTTGGAGAGCACATATAATTTGTCAACTGTATTTGGCGTCAAGAAAATTAGAGCCAATGATTATTACTTGTTAAAGAATAAACTACTAAGCGTTAGCAATTTTCTGATCACAAGGCCCAATGCAAAATCAGCATTTTACCTCCAAAAACATACCACGTATATTGCAAAGCCTTGCAGATTTGACCATGAAGGCAAGTCTCCTTCAGCAAAAATGCCTTTTATTTACATTTCTCCGTGTGGTGTTGCTACAACCTGTAAATATGGGCTACAGATGTCAAATATGGCTGAGATATAATATGCCCCAATGAATGAATAAAAGAAATGTGTTGGAGCTTTCTCACTGTGAAAAAAAGACAATCTGACACAGCAGAATACACTGCATCGTGTCAAAAGGAGAAATCACTACACACAACCTTATCAGCTCTGTGTATGCATAATTTAAAGGGGAGATGTTCAGTAATTGGCAAGGTTTAAATATCTTGAGCTATGGTAATTGAATAGTCTCCCCACTAATGGAAATGTGTCAGACATGCTCTTACACCCAGCAGACCGCAGACAGTGAGTGACAGAGCACCAGGGCAAGAGACTGAGACATGGAAAGAAGAAGAAGAAAGGAAATTCAGTCTTATTATTTGCTTGGCTGTGGAGAAGAAGATATCATGATGAGAAAGAGTGGCTAGGTCATGTTGTTCTGCTGCCATCGAGCTGCTTGAAATTATTCCATCTCTTTCTTCTAATATTTATCTTATGATAAAACCACTGCTAGCTCCCAGGCTATCCAAGTCCTGTTGGGTTTGTTCTCATCATAACCCTCCTGGCTATTTAGTTAGGACTGGCTGCAGACTGAGGAAAGTCATTCTATTCTTTCCAGTGGGAGTTATCTTCCTGAAATGAAAAATCACTTTTTGAGATACTTGTGTTCATTTTTGTACATCTCGTTACAGTTGTGCATTCTTAACTGACACTGGGTTTTAAGAATTAGAAAATTATGAGGTGCTATGATAAAATGCAAAACAGGTCAATCTTTTGATGTGACAGTGGCGTCAATCTTCTCAACATCAAACATATTATTTAACTAGTGCGTTGACCCATGGGGATCCATGAGTTTTGGATGTGTTTGTATACTGTTGTGTATTTGTGCATGCTGTACCGCATTTATCCAGCAGTCACCACCAAAACATTCTGGTATAGCAACATGATGGTAAGGCTATTGTATTCCAAAATTACTAATTTCTCCCAAAATATTGGTCCTATCAACTTGCCATTTTCACTAGTCTCTTCCTTGACCAAAAATACATATGTATGCCAAAGTGGAGCAGTCAGCTTTTTCTGGATTTTGTGTGAGTCCCCAGACACACATACACCTTTACACACACACACACAGAGGCCACTTGGCTTTTATAATATAGATGTTATACTGAATTACCGTCTGAATTGTACAAATTGTATCTATAGCCATAAAATTAATCAAGTCACAATCATTATCACAACCTGTGCACTTATCACTTGTAAGGTGATCTAATTGCAGTAATTGTGGTAATATTTTTGATTTACTCACACTGAGCAAAGAGAAGAACTGTGTAATGCATGTAAAATGGAAGCATCAGTCTTTTGTATTTTTCTAAGTTCTTGCATTTTTCTGTGCATTGCATTTTTCTTGTCCCTGATAACTAAGCAAGTAAACTCAAAGCACAGTCACATTGACAATACTGCACACAGAAACATCAACATGACACGCTGCCACAATTGCATCACTTCTTTTGCTAATAATTTCAGAAATGTGAATCAGAAAAGTTGAATGAGTTGCATCATTTTAACATATCAGAAATGGCTGCCACTTTGAATTAATTGCTCTGATTCTAAACAGCAAGATGTGATATAATGTGACATTATATTTGACGATCTCTCCTGAAATACCAGAAAAACCCAAGCAAAAGTAATAATAATCTATATAATAATATATCTATATGTGATGAAGGTGATATAAAGCTACTGTTGTCAGCTCATCTCACCTCAGGGCATGCATTTTCCCATCATCATTAGGTCACAAGCCACTCTTATAGATTCCAAACAGAGCAAATGTATGTTCCAAATACTCTGGTGGGCAAACATGCACTGATGGAATGAGCTTCTTTTTGAAGCTCTAAACATTTCAGTTTCAACAGTTTTCTGTCCTCTTGTGTGAGCTCTTAGGCTTTTAATCCCTTTTTGTAATCAGTGAACTTAAATCCACTTTTAACCCATTCAGGGTCATTATTTACACTTTAATATCAGATCTAAACATCAGTGGTCACCTTTGTAGCCAAATGTTGCTGTTACCATGGAAACGCCCAGCCGACTGAACGTTCACGCATGTCTGTCTAAATAAAAGATTAACATCCAGTAGCTAAGCAATTAAAATAGATTTTTTTTCTTTCCCCCCCATTCAGAATCATTCTGCAACCCAATTTTGGATCCCAACACACCAGATGAGAGAGCTGGATGTAAACGATGCACAGATATCTGCATCCACATGCATCCTTATAGATTGTTTGGGGGGATACTTTTTCCTGCAGTTATTCTGTAGAGTCTGTAGTAATTGCTCGGCTCAATACATCTTGTTCTTTATAAATCAGATTAACACATTGATCAGCCAGGAAGCTATCTTACAACCACATTGAATGGGCCTGTGGTAAATACTGTGATCTGTCTTTTAAAGTTTAAAGCACTTGAATGGTATAGAGTCATTTTTCTCATTTTCACTCCAGAGTTTTGCAGTGGTAGATCTCATAGTTTTATTGTTGCAAAATCATAGATCCTTACATGTAAAGGTGAGGTATGAGCTAATGATAAAGGGATTCCAGAGGTCTTTGTAAAACTATTTGTCTTCAGTGAGGTGAAATGCAAAATGTCAGCAATCTGTGCTGTCAGACAGCGGGAGTTGTTTCAGAATCAATGTCGTGAGGACGGTTCATACTATTTCTGAGTGATTGACTGGCATGTCAGCAGCTGAACAACCATCAACAGCTGCAGAAATAACCTCACATGGGGTTAGAGCTGTTTGTTTTATGGTTTGATTTTTGTGGGTCATGATGCAGAAGGAACATTACTTAGTAAGGAATATTTAACAATCTGCCAAAACTGGATGTCTGGGGGGACGTACTGTTGAAACCAGGACATATTCATCTATTTCAAAGATTCCTCTGGACACCTACTGTGTCAGTGAAACTGGAGACACATGCTACATTTCAAGTTAACTGTCTCCCACTTTAAGCTGTGACAGGACGTGGCATAATTTTCCTCTAGCAAATGAATGAGCTTCCCCGTTTGTGATCACCAGGACAATACTGTACTTATTAAACAAGGAAATACTCAAATCCCACTATAGCCAGACATAATTGAGCTTAGCTGCATTGGCTCGCGCCTGATTTTAATGTTCCATCCACTCTTTTAACCTTCGATCAGACTGCCCTGAATGAAAAGGGGCCTGCTGTTCTTCCAGTCATATGCAAGTAATGAAACCATATATAAAGTGGAAAAAAAAAGCTCTGAATTTGACCACTGTTGTTTAAATCATTACCACCAACAACAAAATATAAGCTACAGTATATCAGAGGGTTCCTCTATAGTAATATTCACACCATTTGTCAGGCGGTGGACAAATAATTGTGCTTCACACTATTAAACTAAGAAATGGGAAAGTCATTGTAGATAGAGAGCAAGAGTGAGATGGATTTGATGGGGGTTGGGAATAACAGTCTGACACGAAAGAAATTAATCCTCAATATCCACTGCTCCCAATGCACCTCCACAATTGCAGGCTCAGGCTGTCTAGTCCATTCATGAATCACTGGGCCTAGGAGACGCGCAGGAGAAAACCACCAGCTCTCATAAATAAAGCAGGAACCTACTCGTGTAGTGCCAATGAGTCACCCAGGTCTGTTCTCATTCACTTTTGGAATGGGGGAAAGCATGACAAAACCACCTCCAGCACTTATGAAAACCTACCACGACTGTATTTACACTAAAACGTAACCCTTCTGCCACTGCTTTCATATGACTAAAAGCAGCGTCAACCATCATCACAAAGTGAAAACACACTTTGGTTATGAGAGAAACACTATGAAGATTAGATTAAGAGCACACATTTAATTTCCTTTTATTGATTCAGGGTGGTCATCAGGATTTTGGCTTGAGCGATCGATCTGAGATGGCTGATGCAGGGTGGTTATGAAGTGCAGGGGATTTTTTTTTTTTTTTTTTTTTGAACCTATATACTAGCTTTCGGCCCAATTCACCAGAGGCGCTTCACATCAAAATGTCACTAAAATGCCACCAGGGAAATAGAGCTATTTTTTCTTAGGTGCCTCTAATGTTTGAAGGAGGAAAATTCTTTGAGTGGCTGTTCATTATCTTCATCAAATACCACCATTATCTACTGAGCCCTATCTGATGATCCACAGTGTTTGAGTTTCACTGGCAATACATCAGTTTTGATTTAAAATTTGGCTTTTTATTAATGTTCATACATTCAAAACTTAATTTAACTGGCAGACATATCTTAAGTATCACTCTAGGATGTTTTTAATTCTATAGGAGAGTGATTTTAAGACCTCATATCTAACACATGCAAGTAAAAATAGAAAGTATTTTCTCTAGTCTAGAGTTTGCTAGTTTTATTTAGTATTTATTGACATTTAAGCAGGTATGTCCTATAATAAGATTCCTATGCAGTGCAGAATTTGGCTGTTAAACAAATAAAACCTAAATCTCAACGCAATGTTCTCAAGGTCTTTGACAACTTCACTGATTTTTTTTTTTTTTTTTTCTCACAGCTTCTAGTGCAGCCACTCTGGGAATTGTCCCTTCTATTCAGAGGATCAATATGTGGAAATCATTACTCCCAGCACTCCAAATGGTTCAATTTAAAGCTAGTTTAAACAAATTGTGAAACATGTTTAGGTTCTAATTTCCTTGTTCGAGATATGATTTTATCTGCTCATGCTATTTTACATTTTGATCTGTTTTGCACAGTTGCAAATATTTCTTTTTTTTTTTTTTTTTGGAATATTGTGCATGTATCTAGACTCAAGGTTGGAAACTGGCCACATAATAACAAGTTTGGAGAAGGAAAAAGCTGATATACGATTGACAGGCCTATCTTGGTTTTATAGTTGGAGCTGAAACCAGCGTTTGATCTAAGTAAAGAATAAATTTTGAAATACAAGGACACTGCAATTTCCTTTTTATCCTTTTTAGTATCCAGATAAAAGATAACATATATATCCTTTGAAATTAACCAGAAATTACATATAGGTATGTATGAAGGTAGTCCTTTAATGGCACATAAATGGAAGTAAAATTAAAGGGAAAAAAATAATTTGCCTTTGATATCCAGTGGCCTGTAATTGTCTTTGAAATAAAAATGTGAAAGCTGGCCAGCAAAAGAGAATGTGTGTACAGAGCTCTGTGTGAAAATGTGAATATAGGTATTGTGGTCAAAATATCCAATTTGTCCAGAACGCAAAGCAGCTGCTGTCAGCTCCACTGCAGTGGCGGAAGCAAAATGGCAGTCCCTCTTCGTCTGAAGTCCATTTTAACACTCCACCACAGGCAGGTGATTTAAGCTACCAAGTGTAGAGAGAAGGCAGCTCTTACAGGCTTATTCTGTCATAGCTACAACCCATCTGAACCTGCAGTCCCTCAGAGTTTACGCCCAAGTTGACTGTCTAAACCAGTCATAAAACAGCGGTATCGTAACACTTGAAGAGCCGAACATATGAATGAAAGCGACAGTATGAGAGTATGAGTAAGATGAGGAGCCCCCATGAAAACACAGTTGTTAGTCCCTGTAAGTCCATTTCTATGAGTATGAATGCGGTCCTCTTTAACAGCTTTGTATATCTCTAAATACCGCTGACCAAAGTGATTAAC
The DNA here is from genome assembly GCA_037367295.1 of Apogon hyalosoma. NCBI lineage: Eukaryota > Metazoa > Chordata > Actinopteri > Kurtiformes > Apogonidae > Apogon > Apogon hyalosoma. The sequence continues at coordinate 3,097,434 of JAPQRP010000008.1, forward strand.
CGGTCGACCTCTACTGTAAATACCACAGCATGTGTAACTACTCTGTTCAGTGAATGTTCAGTGCTGTGTGTATGCCGCATTTGAAAAATAAACATGAAATGTCAGTTGATGTATAATGCCTTCCTGGACTATTTAATTATTTAATTCCCCTCTGACAAACAAGTGGGACTCAGTAATGTGTGAACACGGTTGTCTCCGTATAGTATGTTGGAGTATATGTTCTATGCACTTCCATTTCATGATGGCACACATTAGTACCCAATGTTCTGTCGAAAAATATGATTAATTTATATGCATGAGGAGCAGGATGGACTCTTCTACCAAATTACAGGACCAATAAAACACTTCCAATCAGCAGCTTCATCTTCAGGGGGGGGGGGTTGAAACACAAACCGGTTCCATAAAATAGTCAGTAATTATAATCATTACAGCTTTGAGAGGGTTTTCGGTCCGTGAAAAAAACATTGCTAGAAATAATAAACAGCTCTACTGTTTGAGAAAACCATCTGTAGGCTGAATATCAATAAAAAATAAAAAAAAATGTAAAAGAAATCCTTCTAGCTGTGCAAAGAGAGGGCTAGTCTGCACAGTCTGTTATCCACTTTGTACAATTAAATGAAACCTTCACTGATGCCAATTAAAGTTTACAGATTTATATCACCTATAGCAACATCCCAGGTACCTGCCATAACAGGGTTATTGGCAGCTGAAATAACGACAGAATATGTCTACGCCCGAGAAGCGAGATCTATGCTCCTGTTGACACTAAATTTCTATAATCTTTTGAAGTCAATTCTTTTCAGGTAGTACCAAAAAACGCCTACCTGATGATGATCAGTATTGACATTTAAGGTTGTTGTTGTTGTTGTTGAATGTTATGAGGGAATGGATAAGGCATACTGGCTTTTAGGAAGCCTATCGATCTGCGTGACATGCAGTGTCTTTCAACATACAAGCTATGTCTAAGATAAAACCCAAGCCATGTTTTCCTTTTTTAATAGATCAAATAAAAGGTCAAATGTCTTTAAATTCCAGAGTTCTATTTGACTTGCTTCTATAGTCATTCCCCGTGTGTCACAAACCGGTGCTATTATTTGGAGTCACTGAAGTGGATCCCTATATCTGTTGTGACACAGGGGGGTTTGTCACTCTATATTGTAGGAGCCAGGCCTTTCCAATGTACTGATGGACAGGGTCAAATACCATGATCTGTATTTATCAGCAGGATGCTACTCCTGTGCTGTAAATGTGATTTTAAAGCCTCTTTATCCTCTTTTGAGGATTTGCAGTATGGCAGATCACATGTGAGTCTCCCTGCACTTAAGCTACACTATCAGCCACCCAGTAGGCTATCCATAACACACATAACCTCTTTTCATTTGTTTTTTTTTTTGTATTTATTAAGGAGCTACCCTCATTGGAATCCATTCAAAACCATGAAGCAATCTGCTAAGTGCCTTAATGTTGGGACCTCTGTGTTACTACTTTAAGCCAATGAAGTGCTTGTGGAAAAATATCAGTACTGCATCTGTCTTTGCTGCCTTAGAAGCTGATCTGTAAATGACCCGTTCACTCTAATAGGGACCAAAGATAACCAACAGCATGCTGTTTGTTGTTTGCAGTGAAATAACACAAATACTGGGCTAGGGTAGGTCAGAAATTTTGCAGCACTGTTTATAGTACACAGCAAAATGAAAACAGATGGAGACTGGAGGGAATATCATGTTTATTCATTTGATGTTAAAAGCATCCCAACAAGTGACAGTCTGTCAATAGTATTGAGGGAGATATACCTCGACTGGCACATCTTTTGTGGTTCAGGTTCATTATGGCAAAGTCTGACATCCTTGTTTACTAATTTAGAAAACAGACTATTCTAAAATCAAGCTTGAATCAATATCCTGCTGAAAGCACTGTAAAATCAAATGCAGATCATATGCAGCAGTGCATTGTAATGATCCAGGCTTCTCATGGTCATTACAGAGCACTTTATGCTAAAGATATATTAATGAATGTCCATTTTATTAGACTGTGATCCAATGAGCCACCTGCTCTGTTCATTCAGTGAGTGGTTGTTCATGTTAGAGTATGACCGGTTAAATGAGGGGAAAAAAATAAATCTGAATTGTAAAGGTTAGATTTGAATCCATTTGATGCTCTGTTGGTTTTGATGCAGATCTGGGACTTTTTATTTCCATGAACTGACGGCACAAAAGCAACTCCTGGATATTTGTGGTTATAAATACCTGCTGATGTCAGAAGAATATGGAAATCTTATAAAATAAAGAGTTTGTTGATCAGTGCTCCCAGTTATTATTGTTACGTCTCCAAAGCCCATAAAGCTCCTCAGCAGTGTCATGTTATTGTAGAGCTGGCTTTCTAACATGACATTATACAGGCTTACAAAAAAAGCAAAGATAATATTTAAGTGAATCTATTTTGGCAGCATGTTCTGTAACCACCCAAACAGACTTCATAGGGAATAAAGAAAGTGGGGAAGCTGTAGGGGGAGGCAGCCAGAGAGGAATCATAGGCTGTCAGAACCGTGTCTGTCTAAGCTTCAGGAATCCAGGAAGCTAATGCTGTTTGATATATTAACCATGATGGAGGGGGCAGTGTCTGTGTGTTCATGCACAGTCCTGTAAGGATTTGGGTACATTGTGTCTTGTGCGCGCGTGGGGGTGTATGCGCGAGTGCGTGCACGAGTTTATACATACACTGTGTATGTGGGGGTGTGTGTGCGTGTGTGCACCCACTGACAAGAAGAAGAGGAAGGAGAATTGATGTTGTTTGATGTATTAATCATGCATATGTGGGATTGAGAGGCTCTGTGATGGGTTGCTCGGGCACTGATTCTATCTTCAATCAGAGTCTCATTTGGGTCCCTTTGTGTAAATGCTTAACATTGTTTAGCAGAAAATAAGCAGTCTGTGTCTAAAACAGTTGCATTTGTTTGTGTGTGTGTGTGTGTGTGTGTGTGTGGGGTGGGGTGGGGGGGGCACTGGAGACAAAGAGAAGGGGAGTAGCGAGAGTGCTTCTCAGATTTTTCATCTTATTCATACATAAAGCATATTATAAGCATTGTTTTCCATGAACCCGCTTTTGATTTGATATTTATCAAGAAGCTTTTTGTTGCCAAATACGAACAGGAAATGTATTTTCCACCAGCAGCGCCGTGTATGAGTCAATCAATAATTCAGAGGAAAAAAGGTATGACACTGATCTATATGCTATCATGATTTATCAACTGCGTGTCCACCCTCGTGATTTATCAGAGATTCCGGTTGAGGGCAGATGAATAACTGCATCCATTAAGCCGTCACATTTTAAAACTACACAGTTAATTAGTTGTTCTTATTTCGTGCTCACTCAAGCATCCATATTCAGGTACCAGTCCATGTTCTGAAAGTTAATAGGGAACAGAAAATTATTTGCCTTTTGCCACTTCACTTCGCCCACCTTACCTATTGAAATCTTGTCCAAGAGGCACTCCTACTGTCTAAAATTTAATCCATGTTGCCTTTGGATTACAAATGTATTTCGTTTGACACTTTAATTCACTGCAGAGCTCTAGTTCTGTTGCCAGGCAACTCTGTTAAGGTGCACACAAAGGATCATTATAGATTTCTTGGGTGCAACTGTTAACTTGTACTTCTTTAGAATGATATTGTACAATTCTGTATCCAGATAAAGCCTCTTTTTGTTGCATTTTCCCTATTCTTCCAGTATCTGGGTCCCTCATCCGTGCCATTCAGTATATAGAATCAGTTTATGCATTCTTTTTCTTTTTTTTAAATAAATGGGCCTTCTCCACCAGTAAGTTCACAAACTCATGTCTCAAGCTTTCTCGCAGCACCATAAAAAATAAAAAAATCAAGTTGAGTGCCTCTTCTTCTGCATCTATCAGACATATGTTACTAACAGCAGATGACAGCATGGCCCACAGTATTTAAATGGTTCATGGTGCTTGTTCTCTGATGGCTACGATATGACATGATGAACCATAAATATGTCAGACATGACTCAAATGAGCTCTGAAAGGATATGGCAACAGAGTATTCATACACGATATTCTGCTTTGGGGCCCAGTCTAAAGCCCATTGTAGAGCACTCCACCAAAATTTCATCAGTGGGTTAATCAAATCTGTCATCAATATCATTCCATATCTGTATCAACTGTGTCTAGTGTGTCCCCCTACAGTATTAGCAAAGCTGCACAGAGACCGTGACGGACACAAATGTGCTCATCTTTTTTAAGATTTCAATTTGAGTATTCCCAGAATTAACATGGTCAGGGGGTTTGCTTAGATGGTTTAATATCTTTTTTTTGACTGTGCCAACCATTTCTAACTTTATCAAGTGTCTTTTCTGATATGTATTATACTGTAAGTACGTGAATATGTGATTAGCCTTGTATTTCTCTGTGACTGCAAATGGCAGATCAGTATGTTCTGGCTTTATCAGCAAAGAATCCAATTTTCCCCTGGAAGTTCAAAGTTATCTTTTATTTGAAGCTTGCAGGAAGATCACCGCTTAGTTGCAGACTGCTGTTGCAGAAAGAGGCCAGCAGGATGGCCGGATGCAAGATGAGAAATAGTTAGCGGTAGGATCTAGGAATGAGGATTATATTTGCATGTTTGGCAATGAGATGAGATCGGGGGCTGGCCTTTATACTTGTGTGTGAGTTTGTTTGCACTTTGATTGAGATGCGGTAGGTGGATTACAGGGCTCTCTTCACAAAAACACGCTAACTCCGAAAGGCTTCAACACTCACAGCAGCTCACTCAAACAGAGTAATCTCTTCATCTGATGATTTTTGATATGTTGTTTTTCTGCCTCGTTTCACTGCACTGGGTTCTCCTCAATCCCTGGGTCTGCAGAGAGATCAATGTTGAAAACACATCCTACTCCAGCAGTGACTGGGTGCTTGTAGCCAGAGATGAAAAAGGTCACTATGAATCTAATTAAGCATGATTTTTCAGTTCCTTGATAAGATGGAGGAGCATGAGGGCTCCCCATCCAGTTGCATCAAAAGGGATTACTTTGAGTGCAAGAATGAGATGCAGCCACATTTCTGAAATCGTCCAGCTCTCTGGATGCATTGCCAATCGGAACATCTTGGGTGCAGGGTAACAAATCAAGACAAGCGAGACGTTCAGAGATGCTATTAATAGCAACGCATACATGTGCAGGCACACGCACACACACAACCAGAAAATCATGCACTCACATATGATATTAGAGGATAGAGGATGGTCAGGGAAAAAAAAAAAAAAAAAGTTTTAAGTATGGTTGAAGGCTTTTTCATCCTTCTTCCCAATCCAATTATGCTCCATTTCAAACAAGTGGAAGTATATGCATGCTTCTCAGCCAGATGCTGCAGCAATAGAGATATTAACTGTGAAGATGGGAAGTTTGAGAGGCAATAAGGTACCCAGCAGGGAGTGGATATTGAGGATTAATTTCTCTCATGTCTGATTCTTTACTTCCCCCATCAGCCCGTCTTCCTCTCTGTCTATCTTTTCCTTCTGTCGTTATTAACTCTTGATGTGCATTGTATCAAAAAAAAAAAGCTTATTGTACAGACGACTTTGTGGAGCAGCAAAAAAACATTGTAAACCAGCAGCTCACAGTCTATAGACTGCAGTGAATGCATACGTCCAGAAATATACCCTTATTTAAGTAGATAGGTGAAGTAAACCTTGTTCAATTGAGCTTACTGTTCAGAGCTGACATGTGTACGCTGACAAAGTATATACTGGCCCAGACAGCTATTAAGGTGTGCAGCTTCTGCTCTTAAAAACAGTAAACATTGATTGGCTGCACAGAACTTGAAGCCAGTGCTAGAATGATACAACAAAGACTAAGCTAAATATATTGCAAACTGAAAATAATGGATATACCTGATACAGATATCAGCTTTAATCCACGTCAGATAAGTCTGAGAGTTGTAACCAAAAATACCTACAGATACCTTCTTCAGATAATTTTTAAGAAGCATAGATCCGAAAAGTTTCCCCCGAGTTGGTTTCTTTGATCTTTTTTTTTTCTCTTTGCCATCAGCACATTAGGAAATCGGTCCATTGACTTGACTTCTCATGTCTTTGTGTTAAAGTATTGCCTTTAAATTCTGCCTGCCTTTAATTCAGTTTTGTTTAGGACCACAGCTTTTAGAGATTGAATTGGAAACTTGCCCCTGGGACATTATTTAGATAAAAAATATAGCTGCATTTGGCCATAAGAGGGCTCTGAACTCATAGGCCAGACACACACACACACACACACGCACACACACACACACACACACACACCTACACACACACACGCACACACACATACAGATATTGGAATTGGAAGTGTTTACTCAGCAACATTTTTTGAGCATGATCAGATGAGATCCAACAAACTTTGGGGCATTTCTAAGCATTGATGTGTGATTTGATACCTCAGCTTTTTTACCTAGAAAATGCTGTATTTCAGGGCCATGTTTAAAGCAGCACAGAAACAGCCATAGTTTTAGTGCAGGGTTTGACCAAAGGAGTTTTTACCTTGAGTATTGTAATGAGGATCGGATTGGGATGAATTATCCATAGCTGTGGTAAAGGTTGGCTTCTATCGTGGCAAATCAAATAAGCCCTTCTCACTCCCTTTAAAAGCACCCTGATATCCTCCAGTGCAGCTCCTGGTGTTTCACACTAAAAGGAGCTTTACAAAAGAGGAAAGCACTGTTTCTGTTTGGGAGGCGCAGTTGCAAAGTGCAAATATATGCCACCTAAAATATCCTGCTGAGGTCAGACGGTGTCAGTTTTTAAGTCTAAATTTCTGGAAATATTAAGATCACTGTCACCGTGGTTATTTTTTAGTACGTGTGATGACATGAATCTACAATTAAAGTGGACGATAATAACTCTCACAGTTGTATGGCATACAGCTAACCACTGGTGTTGTTCTGTATTCACCCTGAGTAGATGCCGTATACTTTGTTTTCATAGTGTATAAAAACTAAACAGCCTGCCTCCTGGACAGTAAAGTGAACAAAGATTTGCCCGTCTATGGTAAATAAAACACAGAGTTCCAATCATCTGTCGGCTTCCTATAGCCTTTCCATCTTCTCACTTACCCCACACCCTGCTGGCTTGACTCCAAGGTACACAGTCGCTTTAATTCACAGTTCACCAGTTCTCTTCTAAATGCAACTGTTGTCGTGCTTGCTAGAATTTATTTAGGCTGCAAACACACTTTCTTCTCCAAGGAACTGTTAATTTCCAGGTCTAAGGAGCAACCACAATGTACAGAGATCTTTAGGAGTTAGACATTTACCATCTGTAATTGTACTTCTTCTCTCAAAAACAAGTTTAAACTAATAAAAAAAAAAAAAAGCCGAAAACTTTCAGTGGAGAAACAAAGATTGTATTCATTATTGAGTTAAAAAACTTTTTTGTGTCTTATAATGCATGGTAGCAGATAATACCATAAATAACTAATTAGATTTTTTTTTAAAAGTTTAATTTCTATTTAATCAGGCAGTCTCATTCAGATTCTGTTTTACTAGAGACCTGAGGATAAGAAGTACACTCAAAAAAGCACAAACAGCAGACTGGAACAATCTACATAATAAGCAAGAAATTAATAAAATGAAGTGTAAAATTACAAAAAAAAAACATTTTAGATCTCCAATGGGAACGAAGATCTGAAGTTTAAGGTCAGCTTAGACATCATTATTTTAAAATGTGAACCTGATTATCAGTCGTTAGCATTTGTGCATGCATTAGGAATGTCTAAGGGTAAGACGTTTCCAGCTCTTGTATTGTAGAGATTAAATGATGTTAAAAAGACATTTTATTGTTTACATTTTGAGATTAGATCGTATTAGATTAGATGAAACTTTATTGATCCCACGACAGGGGAATACACTGGTCAAAGCAGCAACAGCATAAAGTGCAAGAGAAAAAAGTGCATGCATAAAGAACAA
>JAPQRP010000008.1:3105505-3140876 GCA_037367295.1 Apogon hyalosoma
TGGACGTTCAGAGGCTCCGTAGTTACCGTGGAAACACCTTCATCTTCTACAGCATTGATTCACCAGTAAAACCCATGAAGTTTGATAATGACAGTGAATGGAAACACTGGGTTTATGTTTACTTAATGATATCTTTGCAGAAAAAGTCACTTTTTCTTCAGTTTTCTTTGTTTCCGATATAATAATCCTCAACTTTAATCTGAGTTTTTATGAACATCTACATGATCAGTGAATTAAAAATAGGAAAAAAGGAGAATTTTCACTGTAGAAATGCAAAATAAAGATGATAATGTTGCAATAAATTATGAAAAATCACTTAACAAAGGCTAAATACAGAAAAAAAAATCATTAGGGAACTGCCACAAAAGAAGCACTGAGTCTTTATGGGTTAATTAATTTTATTTAATTTAAGAATGCATTAATCATTCAGAAAGTTTCAGTAAAGGTATACTGTGCTAAAATGATATGCAATATATTGCAAATAATTAATTGCTCAAAAACAAAAAGTAAAAAAAACTGTGTTATTTTCTGAGTTTACACTTTGTTTTGTTTTTTGTTTTGTTTTGTTTTGTTTTTGTGCGTATGTATGTGTGTTTTTTCCTTGTGGTATTGTAAGAGTTGAGGAAAAAATTTAGACAGATGCAGGGTTCACTAGGGCAGCCTGGAAAAACTGTAAGAAGACCAGGGTAGACATCTTGACTTGTTGTAGATAAAACTGGCCAAAAGGCTAGCCATCGACAAAGCTGCCCTTCTGTCAGGTTTAATCTTCCTTTCTTTTTTGTCCCATAAATTCAGCTGCTATTTTCAATAATTCTTACGCCTTCTGTGCAGCTAACATCACGTTTCTTTGGTAAAAAGTCATCTCCAATTACCAACAACCATTCAGAACTGCCCTCTCCTTAGTTCTTTTTTTTTTTTCTCTCTGAGTTTGGCGAAAAGTAAAAAGCCTTTAAAAGTTGTTTGTATATTTCCGTACACCCTTCCTGTGTCCCTGATTTGTCCTGTGGTTGTTCTTCTCTCAGTTTGGCGCATTGATCCCCATCCAGTCTAACAGTGTGTCTGGCAGCTCTTCACTTGAAAACCCCCCACTCTCAAAAGATGTCTCCCAGCCATTTGAGCTCATATTAGTACATTTAGTCCCCACTGTTTAAGACAACGGGAGCGTTCCGAAAACGAGAAAAAAAAAAAAAAAAGGTTTTAAACCCCAAACCAATCAAAAATTTCAATCCTGTGCCCTTCCTAATTAAGTTTTACCACTGATCCCTTCGCTGACTTATTTAAACTGATCCCTCCCTTCCAAATTTCCCTGGACACTAAAGAATATTACATTTGTGGTTCCTCATTTCATCATCTTATTTAATTTTGTCATAAAAAATACCAATCAAGCAAATGACATTGTGTTTCGCTAAGCAGCTTTGACTCACTGTTTATATCAAATTTACTATCGCTTCTCCCACAATATGCCTGTTACTGATAATTAATTGAAACTCAGCCACACAAAACACAATATAAATTTCTGCCAGATGTTGTGTATATGTGGAATTGTGTACAATGTTAACCCCATAACCTAGTTTTTAAGCCTCACAACTGGAAAACACATTTTAAAGAAGATTAGTTTTTGGACCCGGATGTCTTTTACAGAGTGCGTTTCGCTGTCACCAAGCATTAAATGAGCCTAATTTAGTCTAAAACAGGTCAGCGAAGGTGGGAGGTTTAAGGGTGATGGCAGTGGCAGTGGGACAGGATTGCTGCCTTGCCAAAGTGGATGATGCCCTGCAGCTGACAGCAGTGAAGCGACCAGAATCAGTTTCATACACTCACTTGAAATGTGTTCTATAGTGTGGAGTGTTCTTGTAATAGGAAAAAAAAGACATCCATAGCTCATTGTAGGACAGAGGGGCTGACGGAGAGCTTTTTGTCGAAGGGTGATGCATTCACACCAGCACTCCCACATCCTGTCATATGGGATGGTGTGAACAGTCAGATTTGTCATTAGATGTGGCAGCTATATTCACACTTGGTGGGTCCTGCTGCAGTAATACTTGGTTTTACTGTGACAACATTATGGTATTTCAAGGCCAGTGCTCCCATTGAAATGAAATTCTCTGTGTAAGAGAAAAAATACTCCAGAATAGACGGCGGCAGAGACAGTGAAGAATGCGAATTCAGTCTTGCCTATCAAGACCATTAAGGTCTATGTGATTGTTTTTTAATGCATTCACTCCAGCCTTTTTTTCTCTCCATTTACAGTACGTGAACAAAGGGACTTCTGGTCTTTATCCACCCTCCCTCCCCTGTCTGATCACTTCATCCTCCACCCAAACCCATGCTGACTCCTCTGCACTCTTTCCCCCCTTCCCCGCCTCTCGCTTATGTTCTTCCCTCCCCCTCTCCAGCGTGTCCCCTAGTTTTCTGGTAGCTGTGTCTCTTTGATAATCCAAGACTCTTTGAAGACTCCAATTCCACGCTGCTTGCCTTGGAGCTATTGCACCTACAAAAACAACTGTGTGTGGGTGTGCATGTGTGTGTGTGTGTGTGTGTGTATGTGCATGAAGAGAAAGAAAGAGAGAAAGAGAGAGGGAGAGCAGTAGATGGGATGAGAATGGAGGACATAATGGTGGAATGGAAAATAAAAACAGTTCCATATGCATTTCCTTTGCAACTGCTTCAGTCTTTATGGTTTTATGCTTGCTGCATACACTGAGAGGTGCACTTCTTCATTGTCATATTTGTTGGTGCAGCTCATTTTTTCTGTGCCTTCAGAGGCAGCAGCTCATTGATTCCTGCATACACGCCCAAAATGCCAGAGCCAGGATGTACTCACAAACACTGTAACTAAATGGAAATTGTAGCTCCCACACTCAGGGAAGTCTCACAAGGTATCAAAGAGTCTAGATGCATATTTTGTATAGATGCCTCACTTAGGAAAACAGAAGATCTATATACTAGACGTTTACTATACACCAGTGCACTAGAAATTACTTGTAGCAGCTGCTAGATCTGAACAAAAACTGATTTTATTTAGTGTCTGTCAGATGCTGCAGAGAGGTAATTAGAGAAAATTAGTTGCCTATACTTAAAATGCCACTGTGATCAAAATTAATCTTTGCTAAAGCATTTTTGTTCTGTCTCTTCACTTTTCACCGCTGCCTAGTCCTTTCACCTTTCAGTACGTCTGGCTGCGCTCTATGACTCTCACTTTTTCTCCATTGTTTCAGTCTAAATCTTTAGTCTCTCGTCTTCCATCTTAGTCTCTAGCCCTCCCTTTTTGTCTCTGTCATTCTGCCTCTCTTTGGCAGAGAAGCTTGCCATTGGGATTTAGAAGAAATTGAATTGAATTATGAAGGAATTTCTCTGCAGTACGATTGGCATCATTTCCTCCACACAATAGAACATCATTCTCATATCTCTCAGTGTGGGGGAATGAAAATAGGCCGTGCACCATTCTTTCTCTCATCCTTTTAAATTGAATTTTTCATATCACAGGGGCACTGAGACATCAGCCGTTTCCTTTAACATGAGCAGAAAACCCATTTCATAATCTGAGAGACACATAACTGTGATTCAATGGAGAAAGTCTGGTTTCCAGCTCCAGTACACATACAATATACCTCAACTCAAGGTTGATAAACAGGCCACATAGGTTTCCTGCACCTCGAACAGTTGAGGGGGTTCCAGTTGGCCGTTCTGTAGGTGTTTGGCCTTATAACCCTTTAAACACACTCCATTTTAAAGTAAATTGAACCCAGCATTTGCTCTTAAACCTGTGCACTGTTTTCTTTCTATCAGTGTCAATGTGAGGCATATAGCCTACAAACTGTGCCTTCACATATTCTACAACTTTGTTTTTATGGTATGAAAGCTACTGCTACAGCTCCCTGTTTAATATTTTTTATTTTTTCCAGAGACTGTATTTTCTTGTTGTATACTGTAGCCAAACTGTAGCATTACTAGTGTTTAATTGGTTGTTATTCCAATTTATGTACCTTCCTCAAAATTATGAAACACTGCTCTGTGTGTTTTTCTCCTTAAGATATTATTCTGAATATTCAGCATTTCCCTGGCCACAGTGACTCAGCTTAAACAATGCCTCTGTGTAATAAAACATTTAAATAAAAACATTTGGTCACAAACTAATTGTGACAAATGCACTGTTAAGCATTGGACATGGATAACCAACAAGAGACTTCACTTACAAAAAAAAAAAATCTTTGTTTTTTTATTAAAGTTTAAGGAGGAAACATTTTACTTCTCTATGAAGGGCAGATTAATTTACTGCAAATTGCTATTCTATTTTTTACAGCTCTACACCCCTCTGTGGTTGTTTGTCATTTGGAGGAAAATAGATAGCTAAATTGATTTTAAAAGGATTACTTTTATGATTAATTCATAAAAGATGATGCAATGTTTGACTTTGATCCAAATACATTTTAACAAGCTGTTGGAGTTGCATAAATAGAGATGCAATCAGAGTGGCATAACTGGGGTATCAACCGCTTTGGCTTAAAATTCAGAGGTTAATGCCTATCTAATTGTTGGATTAGGTACTTCCTAAAGCATTACATTTCACATTTACTTTTAATAAACTTCATATCAAACAGAACTTCTGTAGCACTACAAGAACAACTTGTTTTTAAAATGTATTATACAAGCAGTATTTATAGTCATATATGTGCAATCTACTATTAAACAACCACTTTACCACCACTGTAAAGTACAGGACATTTATCCAAAGTGTTAAAAGTACAGTAAATGACTGTAGAACCAGTAGAATCACAAATGTAAGCTTTCAAACTCTAAACCTGTCTCACCTATAACTCTGCAGGAAGTATGCTCAGAAAGTGAAGTAGTTGATGGAAATGGTTTTCCATCTACATAGTCACCAGCAGCCCTGTGCACTGGCAATCAGTGAGGTTTGGCTGGATGACAGGACACCTGACGCTGAAGTGATGTCAGGTACCTCCGGGGCATTTACAATGGAATCGGAGCTCAGTGCTATGGGGAACACAGCAGCAGAGGGGTCTGCTGTCCCATCAGGTGGTGGTGGTGAAAATCAGCAATGGCAAAAGAGATGCTTCACAGTCCCTATAATGCTATTGTTGTTGTTGTTGTTGTTGTAGCAAAGCTATTTGCCCCAGGAATCCCTGTTTATTAAAGTAGACTGCTGGCTAATACATTATTTTTTTCATATCCAATCTCTAGAACCGTCTGTCCAGACAGTTATTTGCAAGTGATTAGGTCTGGTTTAACAGTTAATGTTGCCTATTTGCATCGGTTGCTGTGGTAACAACATAGGCGTAACTACATTCACAAGCTGCCTGTGAATTTTTCCAATACAGACACAAAACCGCAAGCTGCAGGCTGGGTGAATAATGGAGATGCATCCTCTCACTCTTCACACCATAGCAATATCTAGCCTCAGTGCAGAAGTCTTCCATCACACCAGACAACATTAGTGACAGAGGTGGCTGATATATGTATTTTGCAGCAGTCACAGCTCGCTTGCAGGGCAAACAGCTCTCTGGATGTGACGTCACTCTTATGTGTCAAATTGCAAGTGAGGCAGAGGACAGCTCGGAAGCCAATTTTTAAATCAGATATCAAACCATATTTGAATTTAGCTCAAATCTGATTTGATAAATGAAATATTCATTCTGATGTCTGGGTGTGCTAAAATGTGATATGGGCTGCCAGTCTCAACTTAACCTAAAATGCACTCATACATTCAGATGGGGACGCCTCTCTTTCTTTAAAGCTCATGGTTTCACTCAGATGGTCACATATGATAGGTCCTACTTAGAAATTTCCGCACAACCAGTTGTTGTTGCGGATGATGTGTTTGATACTAAAGCCAGTATTAACCCATAAAGACCCAGTGGTACTTCTGTGGCAGCTCCTAAATGAATTTCTCTCTCTATTTAACCTTTCTTAAGTGATTTATCCCCATTTATTATAATATTATCTTTTGTAATTTAGCATTTTTTACAGTTAAAATTAGGTATTTACTTGTATTTAATTCACTAATCATGTAGATACTCATTAAAGGTCAGAGTAATATCAATACAGAGAAAACTGAAGAAAAAGTGACTTTTTCAGCAATGATATAAATAAATGACCATAAACCAAGTGTCTCCATCCACTGTCATTGATCTAACTCCATGGGTTTTACTGGTGAATCAATGTTGTAGAAGATGACGGTGTTTCCACATTCACTATGGAGCCTTTGAACGTCCAAATGGGTCAGATCCGATGACCATGAAAAGATGACAAACTCCATTTTACCTGAAATATTTCAACATATTGATAAGTTTAGTGGATCAGAAGTTGTTAAACATTTTAGATCAGTAGATGATTTTGGTCACCAGTAGCTGTTTGGCTCTTTATGGAATAAATACATTCACAAGTTTTAGGGTGTATTCACACCTCCTTCATTTGGTCTGTTTAAAACAGACCAGAGTTCATTTTCCAGACATTTTTTAGGTGTGAATACAAACATGTGAACTCTGATTTAAATCAAACAAACAACCATAGCCGCTGGAAGTAGTCAGAGCTAATAGCAGCAGCCATGAGCCGTGGCACAGTGAGGAGATCAAATGTCTCACTGACAGTTGGTCAGATGCCCATATTTACAAAACTGGCTCCGAATGAGCTGTTCTTGACAGTTAACATTATTTTCGTTAATTTGTGTCTGTAAAAATAGAATATATATTCCAAAAACGATAACTGTACGTAGGACCTCCAGGTTTGTTTTCATCAACACCGGCCGTCTCTGATTCACCCCACCCCCGACTTTTCTGTCCAATGCCAATGCAGTTCATCACATGTGCTTCTGTTTACAAATTTTGGTCCACTAGCAAAAATTGCAATGAGAATGTGATCTGACTCAAATGGAAAAAAAAAAAAAGTAAAGTCTGCATTCAATCTGAATCAAAGAAGCAGACCAAAGGTCTTTCCAGGTGTGAACACACCCATAAATTCACAAACATAAACATAGACCATGTATTTGACAGTGTGTATCCTTTATATGTCGGCCTGTACAGTTTGCACATAACCTTAAATAAAAACACTGTAAAGGCTTGACAATATTAAATAAATCATTTTCTAAACTGCAGCATCTATTTTATAGCATAGCAAATTCTCCCTGATCTTCATGAACATTAATGTCCATAAACATTTTAACCATCCCCCATATCTATACAGCAATCTTTACTTTATTTTATTAAGATTATTTATTATGTGGCTATGCCAGCCTACATGCTCTTTCCAAGTGTTCAAAGCACATAAGCAGCACAGTCTAAGATCTTGGTGGTTGGGTACTTTTCTTTAAGATCTATTGCACTCGCAGCTTAATGTGGTCTCATTTTCTTACACTGTTATTATCTTAATGCACTGAGGTACAACTGGTTTGCTATTATATGAATTGAAAAAGTTAGCTTCATTTGTCTAAAACAAAAAAAAAAAAAGCTGTTCTTACTCAGTCTCACATACAGTTGAATGTCAAGCATACAGCTACCTTATTATCTAACAGCCTTTATTGTATAGCTTTTCAGCATAGCATCGTATCAATAAAATATTGAGCTGAGCTATGTATGGCTTGAAATTATTCTGAACCGGTAGGTTGTTCATAATATGTCTGGCAGTTGGACAGTAAAAATGGGCTTGAATGGGCTATGGGACCTTTAGGTAGGCAGTGGATGGTTTCTGTTTATTACAACATGAAAATGTCTCTCGGCCTCCCTGTTAAGACTGAGTCCTGACTCGTGACTTTCCATCTGCTTTGGGATTGTAATCTAAGGCGTGTAAATGAGGCCATTTTGGCCCAAACTAAATGGGGTTATGAATTCAGATGTCGCCGTAAATGTGCCCGCTTTCTCTCCCATCCCCATAGCTTCTTACTTCTACTACAATGCCCAAACAATCCCACTCTCCCGCCTCCAGTCTCCCAGAATCTAATCCTTCTGCTTGTCCCCTCCAGCCAAAGCGTTGTCCGTGTCTGCCTGACCAACTCCCCTCTCCTGCTCAGCCTCCCCTTCCGTCTTGCCGCATCCCTGCAGCCCCCAAGGCCTGGCAAAGGATTTGTGCTCTGACTAAAAGGAGAATCTATTTGCCATCTCTGCAGCCTTAGCTAGTTATCATACCCAGGAAACATGCTGACTCTCTGGAGTGATGCCTTGAGGAGAAGTTTAAGCAAGAATCCATATTTAAATAACTAAATGCCCCTCCAGATTTAAATAGTCGTGGAACCTGAGAGACTTCCAATCATATTATAAGAATACGTCGTTGAAATATGTAATTTGGTCGAGCCACATGAGGCAATAGCACGTTGATTTAGATATGAAAACATTAGTATAAGTCGCTGTTGTAGAAGAAGATTTCTGCACTGAGATTTCCTGTTGAATGCAGCCTGCGATCCCATGCAGTAGTGTATTCTGAACCTGAATTAGATCAATCAGTTTTACATTTTAATTTGCAAGCTTTGCAAGTCATGATAAACAATGAGCTCTTAGAAATAGATAACACTCGTATTTTTAGTTCAGCACATAGCTGATAAGCAAATTGTTACAGCCAGAAATTGTTACTGCATATAGATGCTCCAATCAAAGAGCATGTGTAATGGAAAGAAAACAAATGTCATGTTTTCCGTTTCCTTCTTTTTCTCGTTTTCACATCATGCATACAAATCACTATCTCAGATGAACACATAAAGAGCTGTTTTGTTACCTTACAAGGACCATGATTTGAATTGAGAATTTCAGTAAAGTTCCTTTAAATATTATAGTTAAATTCAAAAGACAGCCTTCCTCTCGTCAAATGTGTATGATATACTAATGCAAGCATGACAAAAAGGTTGCCGGGTTGAAAAACTATAATGCACCCTGAATTCAGATGAGCGTTATTTAGATGATAGACCAAGAGATCCATCTGTGCAGTGAGAAAAAAAAAAAAAAAAAAAAAAGAAAAAAACATGACATGTTTAGGATGATGGAAGATGAACAGGTTTCTGGAAACATTTTGAGGCCCACTAACAGCATTAAGAACACGGTGTTGATAGCACTTACCTAAACTCTAAAAGCATTTCTCAATATCTGGTGTGTATGTACTAAAAGGATGATGGTTCCAATGATTTTCAGCATGGATTTGTTTGCCAGAAAAGTGGTTGAATGGTAGAAAGCACAGACCCGTGGTATTGATCTGGACTGACTCGTGCAGCAGTGGCAGCCCTGTTCTGCTGTATCAGTGCTTTCCTGACTTTTACGAGAGGTGTGGGGGTAGGGGAAGTGTGTGTGATTGCATGTGCACTGTGAGGAGTCATCTTTCTGTTGTGGATCGGTGGTAAGTAGCCATTAGTAAACTGATCTTTGCAAGAGGAAATTTAATGGTCTCCTAACTGTATTTACAAGACATTCAATTTGATAAAGGGTGTGATCCTGAATGATTTATTATACGCTGCCCTACTCCACTCTAACTATCAAATTTAGGATTTCATCAGTACACATTCTTTGATTCATCAGTTCTCTCACTCATTCATCAGATTTTATCAGCATATAACAGTGAGAGCGGATTTAATGACGCATTGTAATGCTGGCAAATGGCGAATGTCAAAAACTATAATCCCAGTGCTCTGTTTTGTGCTTTTAGTTAGCCTTATTTAGATCGTCTTGGAATCCACTCTCGGTTAAATTGCAAAAATATTGTCTAGCTTTCTGCTCGGTTTAACATCAAAAGCTGTGGAAAAAAAATATTAAAATATGGAGATAGGAAGTAGCACACTGGGGCGACTGATTAGTGTACCAGTCATTGTCATCCGAATTCATTTGACAGTTGCAGATTTAGAAAATGAAACTTTTGTCTGACTAATAATTATAATAACTGCCATAATGCTTCTTTTCCTGCAATAATCTCTGTCATGCTCTGATACTATACATGTTGTTGTTTGCTTCTGAACTGTACAAATGTTACAAATGTATAGCCAGTCTTCTTTTTTTTTTTTTTTTTATTTATACGCTTCGTGTCTTTACAATTCCATTTCCGTTCAGTTATTTGTACTGAACACAACTGTAAAGGTAGCAATGCAGTTGTACAATACACAACACTTGTAAGGTTTTTTTTTTGTTTGTTTGTTTTGTTTCTGGTACAAATGCCACATCCGTCTGAAGCTTTAGATAAGGTGGACAACAAATAATGCAGGTACACAAATCTGCACATTGTGCATCTAGATCTGATAAGATGCACAGTTTTAAATCATTTATAGTATCGGAATGTCAGGGCACAGGCTCTACAACTATGTGGTATTCTGTACATTATATTCTGTGTATTATTGTGAGCAGAAACACATTTTAGACTAGTATACCCTCTCATTTATTCTAAACAGATGCTCTTTAATCATTCTTAAACCTGTCATTAAACCTATGCCATATAAACACAGTATATATTTCAAAGTCACAGTATGAATGCAGCATCCAATGTTTGTGTGTTGCACTGCTCTGTCCCATTTCATATTTTCAGCTCTAAATATTTTTCATCTTTGTCTCATATTATGCAGTTTCCGCTTTTGCTAATTTGCACCCCACTTATTATTGGAGTCCATAGCCTTACTTCATTCATATACTATTTCCACCTTATATAAGCTTCAGAATAATAATAGTGCAAAGGGCTATTTAATATTTAAGGCTGTTTAATATTTAATACTATTTTCTGACTTTTGAAGACTGAACTTTAAAAGGCCAGCCAAACCCAACCATAGTTGTAAGCATCTTGAACATCCGTAGTAGACTCGAAAACTATCAAAAGTTTAGCTGCATTGAAAAGACTTAGTTGTTATCTGTCTGTTTTTCAGCATCCCCATCGGCGAGTGACCTTCTCTACTACCAACCCTGTGCAAGACCTGCAGGATGCCTCTCAGCACAGCTATTATGACAGCGGTTTGGAGGAATCGGAGACACCCAGCAGTAAGTCATCATCCGGTCCACGCATCGGACCCTTGACCCTGCCCGAGGACCACTATGAGAGAACCACTCCTGATGGCAGCATTGGAGAGACTGAGCACCCTGAAAATGGTATGGTGGCAATCCCCTCCTTTCTGTGTTGTTTTTCTATGAATATTTATTTAAATGTAAATGGCTCTAATAGGCTCTGTGTGCACGTTGGCAATACTGACACTTGTGGGAGATTTGTTTATGCGCTGTGGCCATTTTAGAGCACAAATGTTGTGGCACCCGTGACGTTGCCTTGCTGTGTTTGTCGATGACTGTGTAAAATGTTATTGGTTTTTAAGCAGATTTTAGTTTGTGTAGGCATGTGTGTATGTGTGTGGGTAGGTGTTTGCATGTGTGTGTGGGTGTGGGGGTGGTATTAGGGCCGGAGTTAGCAGTGTTTCCATCCTCCACATCAGCAGGTCCTCTGTCAGACATCCTTAATGACTCTCTCTCACAAGTGTGCTAATTAAAAAGCCCAACTAATGAAGCATTTGCCCTCTAAATAAATCTGAACCATGACATCTGTGCAGACAACACTGTGTTTACTCTAAGCATTTCCTTCCTCGATGTGGACCCAAGGTAAACTGCAGCGTAGGTGTGCAGGAGCCATATTTCCAAGGCACAGTAATCAATCCACAGAGATGGTCTCAGCATAGGTCCATATAAAAAAGGCAAAGCTGAAGTCACCATTCTGTGAACTGTGTATCATAATAACAATTTTGCTGCCTTAAGCTGCCAAACATAATCCACTACCAGTGTTGTAGCAAACTATGTAAGTGATTCACATGGTGCATTTTCAGTTATTACAGTATTTTACATTGCAAGTGTATGGATTAGACACTTTTACCTGGTGATATTGCATTGGAAATATGTTTTTTACTAAATGATTATAGAATAAGATTGTATAAATATATAGCATAATGTTACAAGCATCTATATGCTATCCATGTATACCACATTGATTTAAAGGGTAAGAAAAGGAAGGCGTTTGCTACCGTATAAAACAAGGCATGTATCCGCATAAGCTACAGTGCGGATAATGCAGCTGATTAACATTAACCGTCTCTGTCGCACTGCCTGAAAAAAAAGGGGGGCACAGATGCACTTTTTGTTAGTAACTGCCTACCCAAGATTTGCTGCTTTTTCAAGGGGAAAAATAATTCTTTCAAGTGCTCCCAGTTGCAATATCTTGCAGGATCAAAGGGTAAAATGTGTCAGCGCCACACCTAAACAGCAGATGTCAAAGTTCTAATACTGTGAAGCATTAGCGCTTTACTACACAACTGTCTGGAATCCTTTTTCCAATTAAATAGGCTTTTCAGTTCTATTACAATAGTTTTATTTATTTGCTTGTGTCAGTTAGGGTTTCTATAATTTGAGAATAGAAGTGGGTGGTGAGGATGAGCCCTCCCAGTGTTGCATTTCCCTCCGGCCCTCACAAGATTGTAAATTACTAATATCCTGTTTAATAGATGGATTTAGTCACCCTATGTAACTACATGCTAGCTGTTTATAGCCCAGAAGGCAACAGTTGTCTATTTCCATGTGTCTTCTGCACCTAGAGTGTGTAATATATGCATTTTCTTTTTTTTTTTCTATTGTTGTTGCTTTTTATTGTGTTTTTCCCATCTGCAGAACACAGGTTTTTGTCAGACAGGGCGCGCTTTGTTGTCAGCAGCAGGAGAGCAAGATTGCAAGCGAAGATGGAGCAGTTAAAGAATGAAAAGATGGCACAAGATGGGGGAGATGTTAGATTATGACAGGATGCGGGGACTAAGAGTCTCTGACAAGGAGGCAAAGCCCATAGGATGCACACACAGGACAGGGAGATATAAAGACGAACTGCTAACCAAGGATAGACCTAATTAAAATGTGATTCCCACTTCAGGGAGATAACAGAAAGCCCACATAAAATGAAGGATTCGACAGAAAAATCAAAAGAGACGGAGGAATTCCTTCCCAGCTCCACCTGAATAGTGACGTGAAATCTTTTTATGAGCATTTGAGTGACAGAGTGACAGGTTATACTTGGTGCCGAGCTTTATTCATTGCAGTAGAGATGACTGACAACCAAAAAATGGGAAGGTGAGCATGATGTGTCACTCCATTTAGGTTGTATAAAGCACGGTATGTGAACCCTAGACTGTCAGCCTTTGCATCTCTGGGCCCCTGGAATATCGACACGGATGTGTTTTTGTTATACAAGTTGAACTTTGACAGTGGAGGATATACATTGTGAGAGTGCGCACAGGGCTACCAGTGGAATGATGTGCAGTTCACTACCCACTGTGGATCCTTTTTCATATTTTGATAGATATTATAGTTGCACTGATACATTTGCTATATTTGGCTGCTATTATGTTAACTTCTTGATATTTAATCCTCACTTGGATTTGATAATATTGATTCTCGTAAGTGCAGCTGATAGCACATTAGTTGTTTTATTGTAACCCAATTCATGAAATCCTGATCTTAATGTGATTGTTTCATGTAATACAGCAGGTCGATCACAAGCTGATGCAAAATGTTGGCAGTTTATTTAATTTTACACATAATTGCACCTGAGTGGGTTTTTTAAAATGTATTTATTTATTTATTTTTTATTTTATTTTATTTTTAATTATTTTGTTATTTTCAGGCTTAAGTATTATGACCTTGTTTTCTTGGCCTGGGTAGCAGAGAGGAAAGAATGTGTGTGGTCTGTAGCTGTTTCTTTGGTTACCTTGAATAGACATCAACACATTTTCCTTAGAAATAAGGCTTTAGAATTGAGAATAGTTTCAAAATGCAGTAATAAAATGTCTTGCATGACCTGTACGTTGGCTGATATGCGCAAATTAATGTCTGGATTTCTTTCTTTCTTTTTTTCTTTTTTTTTCGTTTGCCTGAGCAGCTGCTCTCTCCTCCTACATTTCCCACTTCTTGTCTGCAGGCTGTGTTAGAGTGCACTCCATTTCAGATTTCCCATGTGTATTTTCCACTATAATGTGTGTAGTGCGAACTTTGCTTAACTGTTGGTTAATTTCATCAGAAATATCCCTTTGGATGCGCACGTCTGTGTACACCTGCTTGCATGCATTTGCTTTTTCAATCAGAGAATGTTGCATCACAACCCAAATCCCTAAATCATTTTCATTACGGTGCTATTTTACTTTAATAGACCCTCATCATAATCACTGAGGTCTGTAATTCTCTTTAAATTGATAGCCTCAGACAGCAAGAAAGCTGCATATCGTGTATGTCTGGTCGCTGTCAAGATGCATGATTTATACTCCAAAATGAAATCAGAGGATGACTGTGGATTGAGCTCTGTCTGTCCCATCTGTCCGTTCGCCCAGTCTCAAACGCAGCACATCATTTTCTGATTAATGGTCAAATCAAAGCAATATACAGTATTTGTACTCTTTAGTTGAGAGAGATGGCATCATTTTTGCTGTGTTCTTGCATTAGTCACTGAACTTTAATTCGTTTAATCACTGAACTAACTCATTTTGATATTCCTTCCATCCAATTCTGAAATGGTTTCCAGCAATTATATTTCACTCCTGTTTTTAATTCAGCGTTATTCCAAGTTACTGATCCCGTTTTGAGGCCTGGAGTCACAGAACACCTAACAGAAATTGTTTAACCTCCCTCTGCCCCACAACCTTGGACACGAGTCACTCGGGACCTCTGAAAGGCCCGTCTTTTCTTCTTGCGATACAATTTTGACCAGCAATCCCGTCATGTCTAGTCCAAGCTAGACAATAATCACTCTTTCGGGGATCAGTGGTTAGGCGTCTTGGCTGTGATATGAGGGCTAGCACCAATAGGACACTGGTGTATTGAAGACAGGTAACAGGGTGCACACACATACACTCAATTGACCACAGATGGAGGAATTTTGATGTGGCCCGTTGCCCAGCATGAGGTCTCCCCGTGTCTTCCTCTGTGTGGACTCGCTGCCATATGGGCTATTGAGAAGGGTGAGATAAAATGGAATAAATGGCATTTGCATGATAATGAGGTTCTTTAGTTATGCTGTCTGATTTTCCTGCCTCAGATCTCTCAGATGATGCATGTAGTGTTGTATATTTGTTCTTTTTAAACTCCTGTCAGGGATTTTACCCTCCCTTCAGCTCGTGCCATATCAGTATCATACAGAGCACCACAGTTTTAGCAATTACTGCTTTAACACCATGAGTTCTTTTGCATATTTGTTTGGTGTGTGAATGAAATAATATGATTCATGTGTGTGTGTGTGTGTGTGTGTGTGTGTGTGTGTGGGGGGGGGTCTGCACACTGAGAAGCAAAACATCAGCCTAATGGGGCTTGTTGGTCTGCAGTGCAAGCACGAGGGCCCTGGCCTGGGTGCCAGTACAACTCACTACAGCAAGGGTGTGGGTTTGCTCAGACACACGTCATCATGGCTTGTCAGAGTTCCTGCCTGTTAGTTCTACCGAGTTCAATAGTCCGTGCCAGCTTGTACCAACACAGTGGCCTATGGCAGCCGCTGTTGGAACTGCCACCACCTGGGAAAGGACAGGTCATGGGACTGGCAGTTTTTTGGAAGCTTCAGTGGAAAAAGTCCTTACAAGTGGTCCCCTGAGGCAAGTTGTCATGAGTAATACGACTATAATCCAGAGTGCTTTGTTGCACACATATTATGCTCTGCTCACATCAGCTGCTGCTGTTTGTTACCCCCAATTGTTTGTAATTTTATTTCAGAGCAAATAGGTCACTGGAAGAACCTAACTGGAGCAGAATTAAACTCTCTAACCTGGATTAGGCTTTGACACCACGAACAATAGTTTACTATAGACCATTTTCTAATGACTTTATGGCACAGTGCAGCTGAATCCAAAATTGAAGTGATGATGTGTCAACGCGTCATAGTTCTGAATGAGTCTAGATTTTCTTTGCCCAATTTCAGTCTGAAAATGTTCTTTCGCTCATGTGATTACTAACAATGGCTCTCACATGCTCATGCCGCACTTTATGTTTGTCAAATTGCTGCAGATAGGCCAGACCTTTGGGCAGCGTTATTTGAGAGCGGGATAGAACATAGTATCACAGTTCAGCCCATTAACTATAGCAAAGTATAGAATTGGCTTATTGTCTTTTAGAGTGAACTGACATTTTATTATGTAGCTGAGATTGCAACCACATGTGAAATCAAGATGAGGCAAGAAAAGAAGTCCCATTATCCCAATAAATCTACGCCCTTGCATTTAATTTCATTGTGGTACCCTCTTTTACAAATAAAAGTGATTTCCCTGTCGTTGCATCATTTGTCCAGCTATCTGGGAGACTGATAATATCACTGATATTAGTATATTTTTGACAGAGTCAAAAAGTAATTTTTGGCTGTAGTTTAGTTAGTTCCTTCAAAAATGTATTATATAAAGAACTGGAAAAAAACTGAGGAAGTTTTTAAATTATAAACAATATCTTTTAAATTATTATCATGGCAGTTTCTCTAGAGAAATAGAGGGGAAGTTAGAAATCATAAGTGATTCAGCAGAAGTTTAATTTGGAACATTTTCCTTTTCCATGGACACATTCCCAGCCTTCTTCATTTTAATTTAGATCTACACAAACTACCCAGCTCTTATCCACACATGTATAACACAGATGAAAACCCAGATGAGTGTTCTGAATTATGGCCAAAAAGAAAAGTGCATGCATATAAGCGCACATTAGGCTCCATAAATAGTGCTTTTAACACCATGCTGCTACTGAAATGGTCCGGTTTTAGCACTAAGCTTGTAAAATGAATGAGTGAGCTAGTATTCATAAGCTAGTATCCCTAAGCTGTAGATGTGCTCATGTATTACTCTAACAAAAGTAGATGGCTTCCTGTACTTTGGCAAAAATTGGTTAGCGTGTTGCTACGCTAGTGAGTCTGGCCAGCAGCACGCTGTAGCAGCAGGTCTGGAGGTGGTAATGTGTGTTTAAATGGGTGTTTGGGAACAACTTCAGAAAACTTCAAGTGTATAAAGACACATGGAGAAAAATGCCTTAATTACCCCGGTGCTCCTTCTGGCTATAAGAGATGTTGCTTTAGCTGAGTGTCCACTGGCAGGTCCATGGGATCCTGAGTTGAAACTTTGAGGATAATTATGAAGTCAGGAATAGAACGCGTGGTAGTGCTCTGATGCTCTCAGTGGGTTTTACCCAGTCTCACCCCAGATGTGATTCGTAGAGCAGGTAGAGCCCTGTGCATCAGGGAGGGGCTGCTGGCTAGGGGCCAGATCCACTTCAACCTCAGTTGGTCAGGCAGCTCAAGCCGGCATCAGAGAAGGGCCTCCGGGGTCATCTCTCCATCATAGTATGATGGGGACGGAGAGCCGCTGAACCTCCCTCTAACTAGTGTTCTGCCCTTCAATGATGGATGGCACTTGAGGGACTGGAATTGTACTGTATGGGTCTGACATGCATTTCCTTATTTCCAGTGAGTCACAGAGGAATGGAGCCGCTCTTGCTTTAAGGCTTTCTCACAGTCAGCTGAGGATATCTCAGAATTCACTGCTGTTCAAGGCCCTTACCAACTCAAATCTAGTTAAACTGAAAATGTCCTTTCTGTACTAAACAGAGAGCAGGAGCACTATTTTTTTTCAAATGGAAATATTCTCTCAGTGAAAGGATCAATTCTTAATTTGCGGCACTGCATCAACATGGTATATCACACAGTCACCACTATACACGCCTTGAGCTAAATAGAAATGACTTGAATTTGTCTTGCTAAACCCTACAGCCAAGTATGTACATGTTATGCATTTAAAGTGCCATAACTAATATTTTAGTGGTCTATTACACAAAATAATCGGACAGTTTTTACAGGGGCATGGCAAGGTCTTTGATCAATGCCACGCAGTCACTGGCTGGTTTCCCATTTCTGAAGATTACTGGCTTTCAAAACTCATTTTAAAACTCACTCTCTGGTTTGAGTCATTCCAAAAGAGCCTTCATTCTTAAAGCCAAAGTAGGATAAATACCACTTTTATCTCACAATTTTTAATCTCAGAATTGTCACTATACCTTCCTCGTTTTCTTGATTTTTCTTCTAATCCCACAACATATTTGACTCCACTGTAAAATATGCTTGGAACTATATAGCTCCAAGCTACAGATATACCGCAAACATGTCAATCGTGCTGTAATCTTCTGGCTTTGACTGTACCTATAACATCCATATGATTCTGTTTACTTTCCCTTCGGCTAACTTCCTCTTAGACGGTCATGTTGCAAGACCCCAACACTTGTCACTCATCTTGATGAGTTATCTACTTTGAAACAATATCTAGCCTGGAGATACAGCACCCATCATAGTCACTGGCGCTGCAGGCACTGAAAAAAAACAGATGGCAAGTACAGCCACTTTTTTTTCCCTTTAAAGCAGTTGCAATATTTACTTGTGTTGTACTTTTTTTTCTCTCTCTCTTTCTGCTTCCACGCATTGTTGTTGATGCTGTTGCTGTTGCCACTCTTGCACTTAACAGCTCTTGAATAGCTACATTCAAAGGACACAACAGCACCAAAAATGCACTCTGTGAACACTTAGGGTCACAGACAGTGTGCGTGACCTAATTTAACCATCGGATTCATTAATTTTTTATGTTATTATCTCATAATGCAGGGTATGTCATGGTCATTTATGTTATTTTAATGTGATAAAATATTCATGTTGCAACTTTACTGCTCTATTCTGTATTAAAAAGACATTAAAGTGCAGGTATGGTCTTAATACATTTCACTAAAATACTTGCCTTATTAAATGTTTTTTGCCTCCCATCTACATTTTCCTGTGAATAGTATGTTTGTAAAAATGCTGGGTCAACTGTGTTATTGGGTTATAATGATTAAGTGTCTTGGAGGATTTTAACTTTAGTAAAAATATATGAATACTGACCCCTGCTCAACTTGCCAGGACCTTTAAAAGTCAATCAGAAGCAGTGAATGCGATGGATCAGTTATGAACAACAGGGGAGAGGGTATCATGCTGGCTGTAGAAGCTCACATGATGGCCCCCTACTGCCTCTGTGCTCTGTCTCTCTTTATGCCCATATTTAGAGCTGGAAATTCACAGTTTGCCTTAATAATTACATATTCAGTCAAGCTTCTTACTCAATGTGAGGTTTTCCCCCTTTCCCTAATCAAAGTGTTGTCAGAAATGCTATAGTACGGCAGAGGGTAAAGCAGTTATGCGAGAGTGCTGCTGTTCTTTTCCAGCGGCCTTCGCTACACAAAAAGCAATTTTCATATTTCATCGTACTATATATTTGAATTGTCCTCCTCTAAAGGCAGAGCTGTATTGTGAAAATCACTATGGGAACAAAACTTTCCATATGACTGTGTTAGTATCGTGACTTTCCCGGTGAACCGTCAGTCACGCTGCAACGCTCTTCAGTAAATGGTCAAATGAAGCAAATGAGTGGTTAGGTGATTTTTAAGATCGGATTTTGTGAGGTAACGCTAATGTTCGTCTACGTATGAGCCGAAAATGATGTCTCCGTCAGTATTCTTTTTTCAAAATCGGTGTGTATTTTTTATTTTTTTGCAAGCACTGTACACTACATGCATTCCGCCTGCGCTGCATCCAGACTACATGGTGTAGTATCTGATCCCAATCTGACTCTAACCACTTGCTTTCTGGTTCGATATGATGTATGATGAACAGATAAAAGTTGTCTGCAGTAACCACTACCGCAGGCAAGGCCACATAGCCCACAAAACACATCAAGCATTGAGAATACATCACTACAGAAGTTTAAAAAAAAAAAAAAAAGGGGTTTTCTTCATTGTTTTCTTTTCAGGATTGTACTGTGTGCAGGTGTAGGCTTATTAACCGATAATGGTAACTCTTCCAGTGTAAACATGTCTCAGATTGTACAGATCAAAGGTAGAATTAGCAGAGAGATAGCATCATGATCGAAAGGGGAGGCAAGACAACAAATAGATCATGGAAGACATCCATTTTACATGTCAATAAGATCAATCGCTTGAGATACTGAGCATGGAAGTGGTGTGTAGGAATTCACTCAAGAGGAAAATCTTCAGATGGAAACAATTCCTTCTTTGATAATTTGAGATGTGGATCACTTTTAGAAGCCTGATGTGAATAGACATGTGTTCATATTCAGTGTATTTATGCACTTTGTTTTTAACAAGCTTGATATCAAAAAAGAAAAAAAAAGTTGTTCTAGAAATTCCCTGTTGCAGTTAAGATAATACTTTCAGTAACTCCTTACAATAAGTGTGCCCTTACAAAAGATTCATAAATGCTTATAATTAGGTTATTGGTTTACTCTCGTGAAGAAGTTAAAACAGTTTTCATACGTCGGTTCTGGCTCACTAATTGAAGGGGTTATGCTGTTAAATCTCACATCTTGTTATTTACTCAGTTACTACAATTTATAAGCTGAGAGGGAGAAGCTTACTGTGAAGAAGAAAACACATCAGCATTTATTAATGATTTAATAATATTAAAGATGCCGACCAAGTTCAGGTGGTCTCTGTAAGATCCTGCTTTTATGCTTCCTTTATTGATCCAGTGTGTTCGTACGCAATTGGTGCTCTGAAAAATACCTAATACAGTAAAACAGAGCGAAGATTTTTAGCTTAGAGTTTGAATGCATTGCTACCACAAATTGGACAAATACAGCACTGCAACCAAACAACTTAT
The DNA here is from genome assembly GCA_037367295.1 of Apogon hyalosoma. NCBI lineage: Eukaryota > Metazoa > Chordata > Actinopteri > Kurtiformes > Apogonidae > Apogon > Apogon hyalosoma. The sequence continues at coordinate 3,126,146 of JAPQRP010000008.1, forward strand.
CCACATATTACATAAAACCCTCTCTAAGTCTTAACAAGGTAAATTCATTTTCACTGCACACATTTAAGTGTTTATTCACAGTTTATCCATTGATATTAATGCTAGCTTATTATCAGGGTCACACACTCCATGATACAACACTACTGGATATGTATATATGTATATGTACTATTTATTCAATGACCTTGTATAGAACTAATGAACTGAGCCCAATGATATGAGTGTAGCTGCATTTGAGTATGAAGATGTGTCAATCAATCAATCAATCAATCAATCAATCAATGGTATTTTATTTACACATTGCCACATCATAACTAAAGTTATCACATGACACTTTACATTTAGAGCTGGTCGAACCAGACTCTAATGTGCAGATGCCTGCTTAACTAATATTAATGTAACTAGTGTGTTAACCTGTGGAAATCCATGGTTCTAGCTTTTATGCTGTTGTGTATTTGGGCATGCTGTACCGCATCTGTCCAGCAGTCACCACCAAAGCGTTCTGGCCATAGCAACATGATTGTAAGGCTATTGTATTCCAAAATTACTAATATCTCCCAAAATATTGGTCCTATCAACCACTCGTTTTTGCCAGTCTTTTCCTTGACCAAAAATACGCAAGTATGCCAAACTGCAGCAGTCAGCTCTCTCCAGACTTTGAGTGAATCCCACACACAAAATCCCACACACGCGCAGGCCACTTGGCTTTTATAATCTAGATAAATCTCACAAGAAGCTGACAGGTACAAATGCTGCTGATCAAAACAAAGGAACTGCAGTAACCAGTAGACTCAGAAAATGTAATGTTGCTATAGAAAATTGAAGTCCTGCCCCTTCTGGTTGTAACCCATGGGGCATTACTTTGGAATAAATGTGAACAGTAGTTAATGGAAAGAGATGAATGAGTTTTTTTTATCATTTTTGAATTATGCATCATTTACACACATGATGTTTACCAATTTAAAGATAACTGCAAGTAAAGAAAGTTACAGATGGTCATAAAACTGTTGAAGTCTCAAACCGAAGATACAGAAATATAAAGACTACACACCTGAAAGTTGCTGAGGTGACACTATCGTAATTACCTCTCTCCATGATCTACTCAGAGTCACTGAACATTTCTTTAGAGCTTCAGCGTGATCGGACATTAACAAGTTTCACATCTTTTAATACTTTTTCTCCTCGCTCTCAAAGATTGAGGTAAAATTCTATGTAAAATCACATGTGATCAGACATTCAGTTCGTTGTACTGTGTAACACAAAACTAGATGTTTATTTTTTGTCTTTGTCAAAGTGACAAAAATCATATGCGGGCTAGGTCCCATGGGGTACATCGGAGGGGAGGGGACTGGATTCCAGCTCCCATTTTGGCAAAAAAACAGGTTGCTGTTTATTATTACTATTATAACAGCTTACACAGCATGAAAAAAACTGATTATCTGCCCCATAAATACCCACCATCTTCAATGATTCCTGGTAATTATCGTCAGTTTCCAAAGTGTTTACCCCCTAATTAATAAACTGTTACAAACAATGTATAAATCCTTTCTAAAGCTACTTTTATTTTCAAGTGGTACCATATTTTCTAGTAAAATCAAGAATATGCTCTCTGAGTATTTGCTCTTGAACATAGACACAGACAGATTAGTATGGGGGCGACAAATGGAAGAGGTAAAAGCAGTTACATATTTCGACCTCAGTATAAAAGCCCATTACTTGTTAAGTGTTTCTGGGAAAATCATGTTCACGGAAGGTGACAATTGATATGTAAAGAATATTTAAAATAAAACTAAATAGCTTTATTTTTCTCTGACAGCATCTACCTGCTGGCACAAGCCCAGTGATTGCTGCCACTGTGGTTAAAAGGACCACAGAGTGCAAATATAAACGCCTAAAGCAGGAGGAAAGCTTCAAAAGCAGGAACCAATAAAGAGACATTCAGACAAGAGAAGAAGAAAGACGTTTGGTGTGTGAGACAGGAATAGACAAGTGACTCCTCAAGTAAATGTCACAGAGTAATCAGAGTAGGGTTGCATGATGAAACAGTCTGTCTAATTATCATGACAGTATTTTCCATTAAACTGGTCTTTTCAAAAACATATATTTTTGGTGAATATTTTCCATCGTCGCTTTCAACCTTGATGCTGTCACCAGTCATTACGCCTGAAATTTTGTTCCTTTTGTTATGCAGTCGGCTCTAGAAAGAGACAGACACAGGGTCAATCAAGTTGTGTAGCACCAAGCAGCTTCTTTTCTTCTAAACAAATGTAATCTACAGCTTTTGGACCACTTCATGCTGATGACTAGTGCTTCTTCCTCTGGCTTGAACAGTGCAGAATTTGCAATGAAGTTACACTAATGAAATCACCAGCCTATTGAGTGTCCAGTCACAACCCCACACCACAGGGATTTAGTCTGCATTTCTTTGAGCATTTTTAATTAAATTACACTGAAAACTGAATAGGAAATGTAAGGTTTCCTGTTTCAGCGGTATGGGGAAGTCAGTGAAGAAGCAGAGAGGACCTAAATGTTATTATCTACAATAGTACATTGCTATTAGACGTACAGCGGAATGATTTAGTATTCTGTTATAGTATTTTTCATTGCTATATCAACATGTTATCGCTACATTTTCATGCTTAGTAACACCATTTGTTTAAACAAATATACTTTACAAGTTCTATACATAGGACAAGTGTGATGAAGCATGTGTTAATGTGCTTAATAATACATTCTATGCATCAAATGTAGACAGAATAAATATTAAAATAAGCAACATTAATAATTGCTCCATGAATCGACCTAAAGAGCAAATGCTGAATGCTATATTTAGACACTTTAAACTCAACATGCACATTTAACTTGGAGTCCCTAAAGCCCTCAATGCATAAATATGAGATTTAACACAGCATATATTGTATTGCTATTTATCATCTTTTCTGACTACTCTAATAAAAGATTTAGCTGGGATGATGTAGGCTTCATTTCCTGTCAATGCAAATTCAACCCGACTAACAATAGGTCTGTTGACATGACGTCTAGTATAGACTGTATCTTAATATTATTTATCGGAAGGATGTTGGACCATGTGTGTGCATGTGACTTTAAGATAGTGCAACAAAACAGGATTTAACAGATTGAAGTGCAGTCTTGAATCTTAAAAGAGATTTATGATACTCATACGTCAATCTTTAATGCTCATGCTAATGATAATGATAATTTATTATTTATTTATTAAGCCACTGTGGATCAATATCTGGTTGTCAAGGTTCAAAATGCTATTTACAGTCAGTAATTGGGCGGTAAGCTTGACATTATGTTTCAGGGCCATGCAGCAGTCTCTAGGAAGGCATTTCACAAACACCTCTGTGCACTGTGATTTTACTACCCACAAAGCCAACTGTATCATCATTTACTGCAGTTTTCTCTCTCCAGTCCTCCACCGATGTTTTGAATCTATTTTATCTGACGATGCCTTGTGTGTGCCACAGTTTGACAAAGCCTTAGTGTTGGTTGACATATCACACCGCATATCAACTTCTCAATTGGGGGAGCTGGTGCATAGCGTGATCTGTCAGCAGGTGCTAAGGCTTTGTCAAATGCAGTGATACAAAAGGCAGCTTCAAGTAAAGGAGGTCCGAGACAAAATGGTGGACTGGGAGAGAACTGACAGGAGGTATAGCATCACCCACTGAAGTATCTGCAGGAGCTCTTCCTGACGTACCACTGGCCGGCGCATCCACTCATCAGCCTATGTCAGCAGCACACACATTCTCAGGAAGCCGGAGCTTTCACATCTTACATCTGCGAAGACTTTGACAAATGTGCCATTAACATCAATAGTAATTCTTCTCCTCACATCAGTTTCAGAGGAGAGTTGGAGTGAGAATTGATTAACTTGTGCCCACCAAAACAGTTAACATTACATTTTGATAGAGAAAGAGAGAATCCAGGTTATTTTTATGGTCCTATTAAATTAAAAAAAAAAAAAAAGTACATTTAAATAGGCTTTCAGAACATGTGAGAGTGCATTTAAACTTTGATACAACGTTTTGATAACATTTATAGTTATACCTATATAGAATGTTTTATAGAAGTCTGACGAATCATTTATCAATGACTTATTTTTTCTTCTATACCTAGATAAATGATTATTTACCAACATCTCCCACTGAGGTGTAATTGCATTACTACTTGAGTCAGGTGTGATATCTTGTTCATTCTGCAATTATAGATTTTGAGTCAATAAAGGGTGAGTGAGGACATGCAATTATTACAGTTTATTCACTTAAGACATTAATAATTAATACAAGACCGTAGATGTTAATATTGATAAATTGTTAGTCAATTGATTTTCATGTCTGGTAGCCTTTTCCCAAAGGAATGCAGAAGTCCATTTAAGGTGTGACTCCAGAGTGAGATAAGTAAATATTATACAGTACATGCATATTACAGAGTTAGGAAAGATAATGGTTCTTGTGCAGACACTGTTAATTATTTTATTCATTAATATCTAATATGGCCATTAGTTACATCCATGGACTGGAAGTATATAGTAGCTGACAGAATGGAGCTGGAAATTACCATATTTGAACAAAAGGGGTGGAGCTCTAGGAGTGCCATCTGTGAGGTATCATGGGTGAACTAATGCTAAACAGTAGCTTATTAATTCAGCAAAATGGCACATATGTAACAAAATCATTTCATGGTTTTTTTTTAGCATAACATTAACTACACATACAGTCAAGCTGTCTGTCAGGAAAGAACATACATTTTATTCAGCAAACAGAAGCCCTGTAAATCCAACCTGGCAGGCAAGTGAGCTGTCATCCAGACCTGTCAATAAAACCTGGCATGACAGATCAAAGCCCTCTATTCACCCTGAGATCTTATTAATAGAGCAATAATTTATAGATGGTCCACTGGATCACTTATTAGAGAGTTTGAATAAAACAAATGAGCCCAGAATGACTCCTGGAAAAAAAAAAAAAAAAAGGCTCACTTATTTTTAGAGTGAAGTTCAGTGACAGTCTGTGAGAGCCGGAGCGTTTTGGAGGCAGGACCCAGCAGCTGTGAGCAGTATTACAGATACTTCTGCACTGGTTTCATTGTGAAGCCCAACTCTTTGCCTCTTGGTTACATCTCATAAACCCTTTTACAAAGGCCGCTTTATCAGGAGTGGTATTGTAAGTTTTTTTTGACACAGCCACCTAAAAAGAGAAGCAATTCTGTGTATGTGAATTGTACACAAAGCATTCCTTGGAATAAGCACATTTCAATTATCAAGAGAATAAAACCGCAATATTATAAGTGAACAGTTAACAAATGCTTTATCTCTCATGTCACTTTCTGTACAGGTTAGGTGACAAAGCTTCCAAGCCTACACATTCTAATTTTGCTTGTGAGATGTGAAATGCATGTCGGGGGTTACAAACTCCACCATTGTTCTTTTGTATTCCATTACAATGAGCAAGGAGAATGTGCATGTCAACACTATGTTTGTGCGCTTGTAGCGAGTTTTTCTCTTAAAAATGCACCCCTCTGGAGAAAAAAAAAAAAAAAAGACTGTTTTTGGTTGCTTCTGCTTACTGTGAGAAACTGTTCAGAGCACTTGAATAACAAGACTTGACATGTCATAGCTAAAGAAATACAAAACCTTAGTTTCTTGTTGTTTTTCTTTGCTGTGTATGACAATCACAGAATACATTCACACCCAGTTATTACACTGATAGCAGCACTAGGCAGTAATGTTTGCTCAGATGTGGGATATCTCCTCTTGCTCATTTTGTTTCTTAGAACTTTCTTCATAATTTAGCACATAAACTGTTTGCTGAGACCACAAACATATCACTAATAACACTCACATGCTCCCAAATGATAGTAGCTGTTTTTCCCCGTTATCCCTCTCTGAGCTCTGGGTCTCTCATATTTGTTCGCCATCGATCATAGTGGTATGGCACACACGCTGGAAAGCTGCCGGTGGGGAGAGGCAGCATTTGCAATCAAACAGAGAGGAGCAGTGTGAAATCTCAGGAAGAGGCAGCTTCCCCCATGCCCGTGGGCAAGGGATCAGACGATGAGGAAGCCTGCCTCAGACACTCAACACCTCCCACTGGCACCCTGATGCAAGCAGCATGCAAACCCACCCCTCACATGTATCTGTCAGCCGGGGGGTTAAGCTCTGTGTGTACCCCCTCTCTGTTACTGCACTGTGGAATGCATGTTATGCTACTGCAGTGGAGGTGCTTTTAGAAGCTTTGCTAAGGTCCAATGTGAGTCACTGGTGTGCTACTGAAGGTTGTTGCAGGTATACGGTGGAAATTACTCTCTCTTTTCTTCATGATATTGCTTTAAGCAAGCAGATGGGACTGACCCAATATAAAAGGAAAAAGCTACAGGTGCAATCTATCTCCAAGTCTAGTGGAAAAGAATTTTGCTGTGCGCAGAAAAAAATGTCATTGAGTCACTGCTCTTCAAAACCAAATCACAAGCTCTCTAACTCCAGTCAGCCTGTTCCAGCCACTGGCATAATAGTGCAGTGGTTTGCCCATCTGTTCTCCATTGTCCACCTTGACTTTCCATCCATGACATACAAGACTATAAAGTCTAAAGGGTTTGTTCCAGACTCTGAGCAGATTTATTTCAGGTATAGGTGCAGGAGAAAACAGGTTTCAGTGAGCGAGAAATACAATTTTCCCACTGTGCCTTTAGCTGCTCCTTTACCTCATGGTTGACTCATTTGCTCCATGAGGTCCACCAAATATTCCAGCGATGATCGTATCATCGAAGGGCGGGAGTGCGATTTGATGATCTTCAGAGCAGACAGTGTTCTGCCACATTTCAAGTGGGTACTACAGATACAGATGGCTAATGGCACTGGTAAAAGGCAGCCACAGAAGTCTTTTATTTATTTATTTATTTACTTTTATTTTGTAGCAGTAGATTTGAGTGTGATAGAGAAGTCAGTAAAACAAATATAAAGTGTTTTCTTCCACAAATGACACGCTGTATCATAATATGTTGTCAGAAGTACATGACAGTGAAATTATTATTATCATTATCATTACAGGTTACACAACAATGAATCAGGGACTGAAATCTATATGTGCGCTGTAAACCACTGATGACATGAAGCAGCAACGACATTAGCGCTACAGCTTGCAGCTCCCGAAGATAGATGTTATTTGTTAAATTGTCTGTAAAGACTAAACAATATGTCAAAGCAGGTTTATAAATATAACTACATAGAATGTTGATGAAACACTAACAGACAAGGTAATAACCTACTTAAATAGCTGGCATTAGTGCATTCATTTTCTCTCTTGATGACGTTCAATATGTGCTTTGGCAGTGTTAGAAGAAAATGGCAGAGTTTGGCAAGCTAGGCGTAGTATTTAGCTGTCATAGCTCATTTTCTGGCCCTTGATGATGATGAGCATGGTTCAGAATGTGCTTTAATTCCTGTCACTGGTGCACGGTATCATTTTACATTACATGTTTTCTTTTGGTTGGCATTCTGGTTGATATTTTCTCAAAACACAGTCAACCTAGAGTCAATTACCAACCTGACAGTTCGTCAGTGCTGATGTGGTTATCAGTGTTAACCTTTGTTTGTCTTTTATCTCTTTTTTTATTATGACTAATTGAAGTCAAAAAGAGAAATTATCCTTTAAGTAGTAAAGTATAGGACATTTCTGCATGTTTTGTGGGCGTTTTTAAATACACACATAATGGCCATTTCTTATTCATAAAGAAAGATACATGCCTAGTTGTGGCATGCAAAGTGTTTTGGGATACCAGTGTATATGTACCTACTTTTCCCCATAGAGTGATTTCTAGTTGTGGAGCTATGCAGAATTTTACACAAGGCCGCTTTGGTGTGGCGTAAACCTCCTGGAAGCTGTGGAGAGGTTTTAATCAAGTGTGAAATCCTTTTGGAGTAGATGCCTACACGACTGTGCTTGTGCTTGGAAGCGTACTTCTCAACCCTCTCCCCAACTCTCTTCCCATGAACATCTTTTGTAGCAAGAGTCCATTTCACTGCAGTGATGCATACAGACAACGCTCTCAGCGCAGCCGAGAAAATAAAACTCCAATCATCATGCATGAAACGCCGCACACATACACTTGTGTTCAAACCCTTTCTTTAAGATCCAAATTCAGTTTTTTTTTGTTTTCCATCTCAATCGCGCATAAAAGTGTAGTCCATTTATTTACAACAATCTGCACTGACATTAGCTTACGAAACAGAAATGTAGAATTTGGCACTTAAGGAGAACAGTATAATTAGGCATGAATAAAGCTGAGCATTCCTTTTTGTGGAGTAAATGCATTTAATAGCCTAAACATCTACCAATTTAGGATTACAGGAAAAGCAAGATTAACAGTAACAATAGACAGCCTATGCGTTCAGCTTTGTCCCATGATTATCATTTAATAAACAATGGGTCGATTGTTTTAGAATTCCCAATTGGTAAAATATACTCCAGACATAAATAAAACATTTTTGTTAAGCAGTTTAAATTCTTAAATCGTGCCTTGCCGACTCACAAGCTGTCTCACATCGGCTTTTGATTGATTGAAGCTTGGTGAGCCAGATGCAGTTTTTGCAGCCTCAGAGGTCTGACATTTTGTGGGATAATTATCTTGCCACTGGTCATGAGTACAATACTGATGGTATGTCTCATAGGCTTACTATCAAGCTGGCATTTTCTCTATTAGCTGTGAACTCTTGCTGCTGTTTTATACGTCATCTCTTGCAGTTGCATCATTGCCGTCTTGTGTGTGGCACTGAGCTCACTGCTTTCTCGGCGAATAAATTTACTCTCTTCCACACACTGTCCCTTTGCCGCCAAGTGAGATGGTGCTTCCATGATGGACGTACTCTTTCATGGTGTGGACAGCATTGTGCCGTTGCAGTAATGCATTTATCACAGCAATCAAAACTTTACATGTGGGTGACATCACAGCCTCAGATGTTAGTTGTCTACTCTTCTCTTCACAGACATTGATTTGACTGTCCTAGGCTGAATCTGAAGGGATAACAAAGATAAACTGAGATGTATTTCCATTTAATCTCAGCTGTATGTTTAGCTTGTCAACAGGTGGGCTGCTTAACAAGTCTGTTGGCTGCCAGCTGCACAGTCTGGTAAACAAATACAGGAGTTCTTCTGTGCACTTTTACTTTCAGAACCCAGTGATACTTGATAGCTGAAACAAACTTTTTTTAGAACCCTCTTAGCTAGTGCATTAAAATGAGGTCACTGGGTCATGGACCCATTTATTTAATTAGGGAGAGTTGAATAAAAAATGGATAATAATCAAGGGCAGGGAACTCATTTCAGTACTGTCAATCAATAATTCTTTCACTGGTTTTGCCCAAAGGGATACATGGTTCCCCTTATAACCAATCACTTAATGTGGACGTGTGTCTGTAGTATTTTTCTGTGGCTGAGCCTCCTTTTTTACATTGACACATATTTGAAGCTCCATTACAGGAAAATCAGACATAAACTTCTCATGGACTGTAGGAAGTTGAAATAATGCATTGCTGTTCAACATGTTTACAATGCGGTGATATATTTTGAACATACAAACTGCTGTTGGGTACTTTAAATGACACAGATGCAGCATTCCATCTCCTGAATGTATCTGTAGACTACACAGTAGCGCTCATTACACAGCGCATAGCAACAGCTACATAGCAACTGCTGCTGACTGCTTAGCAACAGCTGCAAAGACCTCAAGGAGGGGGGTGGGTTTCATGGGGTGTTTCAGATGACACCATTTCTGTTCACAAATGCCTTTTATGACTTTTTTTTTTAAGATGTTTTTCTGATGTCTATAACTCTGAAGCTTTCTAATAGTGCTGTTTTCTCTCTTGTGTCTGCAGATATCCGCTCCCTCCCCGATGTGGCTATGACCGGAAACTGTACAACCGAGTGCAGCGAATTGGGCCACTCAGACGCCTGCTGGATGCCCGGGCATCCTTCCCCTGTACGCAAGACCAGGAATCCCCCGAAACTCTCTACCTTCGTGCCTTACCAGGAGAGAGGGAGCCTGGGACGCCTGGCCAATGGGAGCGCCAGGCTGGGTGGCGAGGATCACCGGTCGCGCCTGCCACCCTCCCGCAGTGCCTATTCCAGCAGCGGTCACGACGCCAGTCAAGACTGCCCATTGGAGGAGATGCCCCTCAGCGTAGCCTCCGAGTTCCCACCCACTTCTCCTTCTGCCCACACTCCAAAAAGAGAAATCTACCTGTGAGGAAAAACATCATCTGATCTGTGCACAAATGAAGAAAAGAAACACCTACATCAGAAGGAGAAACAGGCTGTCCACACGCTAAAGCCAATGCCCTTTTTGTCAGCAACAATAGGCTGTGACTCATTCAATCACTGGCATGAACACTTGTTTTTGTCATTATTCTCCTTAAATTATTAATTTATTAGCATATTTATTAAGAGTTCCACACAGTTAATTGATGCACTCATTATTTATACAAAATCTTGAAGGATATAATTCAAACAGATCAAAAGGAAGTGCAGATGGTAATTGCAACGTTAGTGGTAACTAATTATTGTTGTAGTTAGCCAAGTCCCATTCTGTGAAGTGATCTCTTCAATTTGAAAGTTGTGCTCAGTGCTCTTGTGCCATTATTAGATATCATTCAACAGACAGTCAGTCGAGCCCTATCAGAAGGCATAAGAATTTTGATTAACAATCAAATGAAATGGTCTATCTTAATGTACAGTGCTGTAAATACATTTGAATGGTGTGTTCTACATATATTTTTGTCTGGCATAAGCTGAAAAAAGATTGCCTCAGAATTTTAGCATATTTAAGCTTTTCTTTGCTGCTGCTGTTTAAACTTGATTGAAACCATCTCCAGATGTGGAGTTCGATATTGTGGAAGGCATTTATCCGCTCCACACAATCACACACACACACACCTTTGACCCCTAATCATAGTAGAATGGCCTTTACCTGTGCTCCCTGTAGAGCTCTGCCACTGGTGAAGAAGGCTGTGTGGCTGCATTTAAACTGACATTATGTTCCACTGACTCTCAGCACTGTGACCTATCGTTCATCATGAAAACGGTTGATTTGGCCACAGTACCCCAGAGTCACAATGACCAAATATAAAGTACTTACAAGATGCATTCTGATTGGCCTTTCACTTCAAACATTGTTACCCTCTCGGTTAATGGAATCATATTAGTGTCTCAGTTTGAGACGCTCCTCTCGATGGTGACAATCAGACCAGCTCATAGTGTTAACTCACAAAACCTTTTCTCTGCAACTGAAAATTCTTTACCTCCCCCTTAAACTGTATGACCTTGTATAGATCTAATGAACGCATGAAAAGCTATTTAAATGAGATCAGAAAAGGACACGACATTACAAAGGACACATTGAAATGGTGAAGGAGGTAGTTTTCTTTGTTTCAAACTATCCACTATATATTATGATATTAACTTCCTCAGAGGTGAATTCAGTGAGTAATGCACAAACTGGATGAATGTTTTTAAGGACAAAGTAGACCTCGAAGTCAATGCATAGATTTGAAATTAAATCAAAAGGTCAAATTTAGAAATCTTATTTCAATTCAATAACTTCTACAGAAGCAGAGAACCTTGGAGCTTAAATATAAGGTTATATGGTATGAGTCAATCTCAATGTACTGCAGCTCTTGTTATATGACTTCCTTTATATTGAGGACAACATGCTTAATAACTTGTTAAGCATTTTTCCTCCTTTGACTGCTGAACAGAGTAAAAAATAGGGCATGCCCGTGGGCTTCATTTATCTTTACAAAGATTTTTCCAAGTGAATCTGAAGGATATGTCTGAAGGACACTATGTATTAGTCACTAATTGGATGTTAATGATGACTACACTAGCCTGCCTTACAACATCGTAGAGCTAGACGGTGTCTTTGATTTAAACATTGATTTGATTAGATTTGTAGATACCTTTCACCTCTGCAGAGTATTTCCATAGTCAGATTGTGTCTCTGAGTAAGGGTGGAAGAGCCTGGAATGGACATTTCCTAATTAGGGTGAGTAATGAGTCCTGAGCTAGGCCATGTGTGAGCACACCCCCAGGACAAGGCACCCACTGGATAATGCAAATCCACCCACAGAGCTACAATCAGTTAAAGGGGGTATTTTTATCTGCACTTACCTCATCATGCTGCCATTGAAAACTGCGTTTAGAATAATTAAACTGAAAACATATGGAAATTACTGGACATGGCCATGATTAAATAAGGTGGGCGATTATCCTGCCTTGAGGGGGAGAAAGCACATTATGCCGTTTTCAAAGCCATTTAGCGACTGAAATAAAATTCAAACAACAGCCATGATACACTGTGATTAAACCCCCACGGCTTGCCCAAGCGACCCTCTCAGAGCTGTGGATAGCCGCTTCACGAACTGAAAGCAGCGGGTAGGATCACTGACCTGGAATTAATGACAAGTGAGAAAGATAGCAATGAGTGATAAAGCCAATGTCACATAGCCTCAATCACAACTTTATCTATTTAAATGCTTTGACTCAATTCAGATTCACTTATTCTAGCTGTTCTGTGTCAAGATTTATCTCTGAGGTTAAATCTTAACCTGATACCAGCCTAAGAACACTTATCACTTCAGTGAATCTGCAATGTATCCTCAGATTAGTCTTTTACATAAATTAAAAGGGGTAGCTTTTAAGATAGCTGGGAGTCATCAGCTGTTGCTCTGAATGAAATGACAGGAGTTTGATTTAAGTCCTCTCCAAAATAAAAACAAGCTGGGGCCTTCTTTTTTTCCCTCTTGTCGTGATGAGTTGGACTCTTTCATGCCAGCTGATAATGACCTACTCCTCTCCCCTGGAACAATATATCACAAGGTTTGACCTTTCTTTTGAACTCATGCTGAATGAACTGTGTTTACTCTCGCAAACACAGAATGGTTCTCCTTGATCAAAATAAGAGGACATCATGAAGCACCTAAATACACTCAGTACGTTGAGTAATGTTTAATTTGTACTTAACATTAATTTAATGTTGAATTCACTTGAGTATCTTTTGCCTCTCTGTAGTGTGTATTGTATGGTGATCATTTCTGTGGACAGATGGACAAAATACTGTACTGAAATTGGCAGGGGGGGGTTATTACTGATCAGACTCTTAGCAAACTGGTTGTGTGAAAAAAATACAGAAATCTGTCGGTGGTGTAGTGTACATAGATCTCCACAGCCCTGTGTCTGCTGTCGAGCAGGCAACGATTTTAGCATGAATTCCAAAGATAATTGGTAGAAACTGTTTACTCTTTTTCTTTGACTTTACTTTCTGAAATGTTAGTGCTGGTTCATATTCAAAAGGCCCTCTCCCAAATGGACTGAAATTAACTGAACATTTCATCTTTTTCACAGTTCATCTCAAACAAAGACAATTGCCTTGAAAATATGTCTTTGCAAGAGAGAATCTAGTTGTTATCCTAATTGTTGGTATATTTATATAGGATAAAATGCTTGTGATGCCATGTTTTTGTACAGTTTTATGTACATACAAGTGAAGCTTTCTAAAAGTTCTGAGAAAAGCCGATGGCATATAAAAATTGTAACATGTTTTCTTGAGATGTGCACATCTTGCCTTGGTTGGATTGACCTTTGCTGAGTCAGTGTGAATGTGGCCGTTCTATGCCTGCACTGTAGTCATTCACCGGCTCCCACCTCCTGAGGACTTAATCAGTTTTTATGTTTATTGTGAACAGTGGATTGTCTTATCTTATCAGTTTGTTAAACTCCTGTGTTCTGCTTTGTTCTGTTTTCGCATGTTGACAAATTCTCTTGTAATACTGTAAGTCCTCATGAACTTTGTAATAAAATCACTTCAGGGAAAAAACAAATGCTGTCAGTGTTTTCATCATTTTCTAACGCTGACCATAGAGTGTGAAAGGACTCGATTATTCCATTTTCATAAGAGGTTGGAGCCTTGGAGCTACATTGTGTAAGCTGTGTCTCACATAAGACCCAGGCTCATTAGGATGTTCTGGTATTCTTGTTATGTAGGGACCGGTGCTTCATTTCTTAGTCAGGAAGCCCCTGAAATTCAGAGAGGGATGCTTTTCAGCACATGAAGTGGGAGAGTCCCAGGACCTTAGTCCACCACTTCAACTAGAAAAACAATGTCCCAGAAGTAGCCTCCATCGTGCACTTAACATATTTCTTTAAAGCACTGATGAGTTGCCCATAGCTACACATTTAGTTCTAGACTTTGAGGAATCCTTTCTTGTGATGTTAATTCTTGGATATCTTTGTGCTTTTGCTTAAAGTCAGAGCAGAAATGGTCTCTTTATAAATGGACAATGAGCTATGGTTGAAAGCATTCAGTGACAGAAAAGTGTATCTTACATCCTGATGTTCATTTCTCCCACATTTGATCATTAGCGCATTTGCACTGAATTTAACTGTGCTAATCATGGCGGCACAGATACCATATTATTTAATCAAGTGTGAAATACAGTAATGTATCATAAATGATTGAACAATTTTAGGCCTGTTTCACAAACAACATCCTAAACCAAGTCTTTAGTCAGTCTTTGGTAATGTGGTATCACTGTCATATTATAATGAGCCTCTCTGCCACTGCCTCTCTGACTTAAACTTTTGCTATCATTGATGTTCTAGGAAACCACTTATCTTATTTCATATCTATCTATCTATCTATCTATCTATCTATCTATCTA
>JAPQRP010000008.1:3159680-3178789 GCA_037367295.1 Apogon hyalosoma
AGGATTAAGCGGTTCAGAAAATGAATGAATGGCACATATCCAGTGAGTCTCTAAATAATCAATACATGATACGTGCAGAATCATTCACCGAAAGGTTATGTGTCCATGGCATCTTTACACAACAGTATTTGCATTTTCAATGTATTATAACATTAATTTACTATAAACAAGAACATATTTTGACAAATTTAATTATCACAATTTGTAAATATTGTTGCCAAAATGCCAGAGGTTTGTGTGACTTGCTGAAATCTTTTTTAGACATTTTTGTTGTGCATTCCTGTGATACAGCTACACAAAGACAGCCATTGTGCTGACATGCCTGACAGTCGAATACAGCATAATTTGAGAAAAATTGTACATTTGTATTGACATTTCTTTCTTTTCCTTTAGTGTGTCCCCTCTTGCATTTTCTCATCCGCGATATCATAAATTGCGAGGAAATTACCAAATGGGAGCAAGCACAAAGATACATCCTTGTGCCCAATGAAACTGTCACTTCACAAGGTCACTGAGCTCGATCTACTCAGGTACAAAATTAGGGCTCTTGGGATCATGAAATTTGCATTGACAAGAGTACGCTAATGAAAGAGACAAAAGGAGAAATCATATTATCTTAAATGTTACCTGCAGTGTTTTAGAGAAAATACACTATGCATTAACTGTTTTGTGTTTTCTGTTTTTAAACTGTAATGAGGTCTTTCATTCTTACTCAAATCTGTTTTTTTTTTCCAGACACACCTAATTAGACTTCACAACCTCTCACTGTCGATCTTATCTAATTAAAGGTCTTTCATTCCTCCTCTCGCCTCATGTGCCTCGTGCTTGTCAAATAAAGGTCTTATTCTCACCCTTTCCTTTCAGCTCCCAACCAAATAAAACCACTTCCTTTTTGTCTCCCTTGCATTCACATCTTGAGTAAATTAGAAAATAGTAATTCAATCGCTGTCTTCTCCTTAGCTTTTTACACTTTCTGTTTTCTCCAATGCACCTCTCACCTCAGTTCCCAACCAATGGAGTTTTTCACTTGTTTACTTCCTCCCTGAAACTCTAAAGCTCTTTTTGGAAAGGAGTCTATTCTGTTAGATGTTTATGATGTGCCTCTCTCAACATTTCGTCTGTTTCCTCTATCACTGCTCAGGGTGTTGGTTGCCTCTCAGGACGTCTCGCTTTTGTTGGTCTAGACATATGGGACACAAATCTGTTCAATGAGGCAAGCATCACATCTTATCTCCTCCATAGTTCTTTCCTGTTTTACAGTCTGCACAACAGCAGAGTAAAAGCAAAATGTATTATTCCTTCAGTATTACATATAGTGCTGTTTTCAAATTGTAAATATGTCTTTAAGTGGCGTGAAAGTTACAGTTTCTCTGCAATGTTGTACTTATTGCTGCAGTAAAACATACAATTCTTTTAGATTTGACATTTAATGTGAAGCAACCAAAACTGAACAAATGTCATTTCCTTTATTTTCAGTTGCTGTATGCTGATCGAGTGTTTGTCTTGCACACAATGTACTCACCCTCCTGCTTTGACATCATCACTGACATATTTGCAGTGGTTAACCCATAAAGACCCAAACAGCCACTGGCAACCTATATCATCTACTGATCTCAAATGTTTAGTAACGTCTGAGCCACTAAACCTATTAATATGTTGAAATAATTGGTGTAAATTACAGTTTATCTTTTCATGGTCATCAGATATGACCCATTTGGACATTCGGGGGCTCTGTATCAAATGTGGAAACACCGTCATCTTCTTCAACATTGATTCACCAGTAAAACTTATGGAGTTGGGATAATGATAGTGGATGAAAACATTTATTTTATGTTCAGTTAATGATAGATTTTCCTGAAAAAGTCCCTTTTTCATCAATTTCTCTGTTTTTGATATAATAAACCCCAGCTTTAAACTGACCTGTTATGAACATATACATTATCAGAAAATAGAATAGAATAGAATAGAATAGAATAGAATAGAATAGAATAGAATAGAATAGAATGTCTTTATTGTCATTGTACAGGTACAATGAAATTGAAGGTGTAATCCTCTGTAGGTGTGATAGAAGTATAAATAATATATAAAAAAGTATAAAACTGAAAATACAAAAGAAATTATTTTTGGGCAGCATACATATCTAAAAAAGCACAAAGTGCAGCACAGAAAAAGTGTCACTGGAAGTATAAAAAACAAATAAAACGTCATTATATACACATAGACAACATTTAGCAATAGCACACTTGTATTAGTGTCCAGCAGTGTTAAATATAGGAAAATAGTTGATGATTCTCACTGAAAAAACAAACTAAAATAATACAGTGGACAATACTATAATAAATGGTGATAAATTACTTAAGAAAGGTTACATATGGAGAAAAATTTAGTTGGGAAGTGCCACAAAAGTAGCACTGGGTGTTTATAGGTGAAAACTGTCCCTCACATTTTCCATCAAAAATCACTAGTTTCTTTATAGCTATGTCCAAACAAAATGTTCTGTATTCACCCAAGCTTGGCATGCAAAGTCCGCAATAAAAACAGTTCCCTTGAACAGCACAACACACATTATTAATAATCATTTACAAAAAGAATTCAACATAAATGGAGAGTATTTTACTAAATAATATATCCCCTGTGTTCCCATAAAACAGGGTTCACAAAAAATGAACCTCACTTTCACTTTTCCCTAACTTGCATAACAAAATATGTGCCCCTCTGGAGTGGTATTAAAAATGCTCTGTGACAAATGTTAATATTCCTGAATGCAAACATACACATAAGGATCTTTTTCTCATTTTTTATGTTTAAATTATACCTCACATAGGGTTCTGTAGTTGCTCTTTCTGTCATTTTTATTTATGCTATCTTCTATACATAAGAAACAGTTTGCTCCTGATCTACTGAATACCCAGTTCTAGACAATGAATGACAAATTGTTCATACAAAGCAAGGATTTCAGCTCATTAGATCCAGGGAAGACCATGTGAAATGTCCCTACTAACAGTCAATCTTTTATGAGACACCCTCACAAGTCTGTTCCAGAGCTGAAGGTTTTGACATTTATGTCTGATGTTTGGATCCTATATCTGCGCTAATGGCCAAAACTGAAGTAAATTTATGAACTCCCAAAAAATATTGAGCAGCTCTGTGATACATAGTATTGCAATTTCTATATCCACAGACACTGCAAACACCAGTCTCAGAGTGAGACACGAACACATGTATTATAGAGAAGTGTATAAATATGGAATTATATATAAATAAAATGTCATGTTAAAACAAGTATATTCTTCCTTGCTATAACTACTGTTACATATGAGAAAAATGTGATTAATTTGATAGTTGTTTCCATATTATTTATGAACAAACGACTCTGGAGTACAATTAACTCACATATTACACATACATACACATACATACATACATCGTACATCATTGGAAACACAGTCGTATGATTAAAAGACATTGTGCATGTAAGCTGTAAAAACTTCAATATTTATTTAATCAAATTGGCCAAATAAGATTCATTTGTATCCAAATTAATTGAAAATGCTTCTAAGCAAACTGTGTGGTTGAAAACAAATGCCTTTTTTTATTTCACATGAAGGGAATTCATGGCTGTGAAGTGAGATTTGATTTATCAGCATGATTAAAGTTTATATGATTGTTAGGACAGAATGTATCCATTTTTCTGAGCCATCCATGCATATGTTGCATTGCCTTTTCTGTACACTTTTGTACAAGACTTACTAAAATCACTCACCAAACTATTAAGGCAAAAGAGATTTGTAAGAAATGCCCTGCTTATACTAAGAAGAAGCGGAGATAATGAAAGGTCTAATTTGTATCAAAATCTCATAATCGATTTAAATGGTTAGGCAGAAAATGGACTGTCTGTAAGCAATGTAATTTGCATGCATGAAAAGAAAAGAAATCGGAAAAAAAAAATTGCTCATAAGCACAAGTGCTCCTTGTTTAAGACTTAAATCCCTTTCCCATGAGGCTTGTGCTTCATGCTGCAGAGACGTGGTGGGCTTGCTTGGGGGTGGGTGGGGGGCAGGATGTAATGCTAGACTCGAACACCTGCTCACGTACTAAAGCCTCAGTCTCCATCTCCTACTGAGCAGCAGGTATCTCAGGAAAGTGTTTTAGCCTATCTAGCTGCCAATAAGTATACGTAGAATTAAAGTTAAACTTGTTTCCCAGGGGACATGTTGAAGATGAGGATGACTCGAGTTGGTCCTGTTTAATGAGCCTGACTTAACATCCTGCTTATGTATTTGTAAAGCCTTTTTCAAAGATATCTTGGTGCGACTGAACGTTCTTAAAGACGTTTGGAGGTTTCATGGTATTTCTGAAGAAGAATTTGCGAAAAAGGAGACATGAACTAGAGCTCTGAACAGTTGGGAACATTGCTTGCCAAATGTCGAATGACAGTAGATAATCACTTTGGGGAAATGTTGATAAGTATCTCTGGAAAAACAGACCAGAATTTTGACGTTTTTGTATAATCTATTGACGACAACTCATTACACTGCATTTAAGGGAATTTTAAAACAGTCATGAAACGTGAGCTGAGTTGAGGAGATTTCACCACAATACCTGCCATTGTTTACTGGGATTACAGTTTGTTGTTTGGATTCAGTTGTTTCTTTATCCTGCTTCAAAGTTTGAGTAAAATGCCTTCAATGCAAACACATGGTATGTGAGTGAGAGATATTTTCACATTGAGAAAGTAATAGGAGGACAAATCTATAATACATCTTATATATCTTTTATTTTTTATGGAGCTGGAAGGAAACACGTTCTGCTTACATTGTACCTAGTTAAATTTTAATGTGTATTTCTCACAATAAATCATAAAGAGAATGGCATTTCTTTGTCATATTGCATCAAATGCATCGTTAATCCTCCAAACCTCATTAATGATTAGCTATACTCAGCATTTCTGCCTGTATTTCAGCTATTAGGTATGTATTAAACATGCCGGGATCCAGGAATGCACACCACAGCTAGTGTGTTCATGGAAAACTACAGTTAGATACAGTATGTCTCATTAAAAAGGACAATGCAATGTGCATGCAATATGCCACACATGCAAGGGAAACATTTTAATGAATGCTAGCTTAGTGCCAGTAACTGAAAGAGTATATATATATATTTCTTTTTGACAAATAATACATTCACAAATTTTCAAATATGATTTGATATTTGTCTCTGAAATTAGTTTTGATGAAAGGATAGACAAAAATATGCACCTCACCAATGTAAACCTATATTGTTTTATTGTATCTGTAACTACAACTACACTTGAAATGAATATAGCTAAAATGTATTTAGTTTTATACTAAACATGGTTTTAAGACTAGTACCTTTTGCTTCATAACATTTTTCATTTTTGATCAGAGGATATAAATTAAGAAAGCACAGATGTAAACCCACCAACAATGTCTAGTCTCATAATTCATGATTTACAACGCGGTGAGCTGAAGAATTGAATTCTGAAAATGTCAATTTACTAGTTGCCAATATGACATATTTCACTTTCATAACGAGACGTTTTTCACACTTGACTAAACCTGCATTCCTCCTCTACTCTTAAGAGACGGAAGCCATTTTTGCACTCTTTGGCCATCACAGTTACAGTCAAGAAGATTTGACAAGCATGGCAGGTTTCTTCAACACAGCCTCGAACTGGACGAAGGGAAAGCTGCAACTTCTGAAGCCAATTACTCAAGTTTTTTCCCGTTTCCTTTCATTCTCCTTTCACAAAAAAAGAATTCAATGAAAAAGTTCCTGCCGTTTTATCATATGGTAATAATGTATTGTTGCCTGTATGTTTTTTTATGCACGAACCCATCGTCACATCATTTATTCACATTATTTTACAATGCATTCTAATCTCCCGTCATAAAAAAAAAAAAAAGTACTTAGAAGATCCTTTTGCAGAATAGCTGCTTTCTGTGCTGCTGAAGTGTGCCAACAGGGAACATTTACTCAGAGATTCTTTGCAGTGTTTAGATAAGACTTTGGATGCTGGTGACAAATCAAATGCATGTCTGTGGGAGTGTGAGAGGACAGCAATACAGCCAATCATGCAAAGCTGTGCTGCTTCTCTGCCAAAATGAGATTCATATCCAAAGTGAAAGGCTGCTTCTGAAAATCAGCAGTGAAAAGTGCTACAGAAATATCCACTTAAATGTTACAGAACATATCCCCCATGGCAAAGTAAGTGTGATCACAATAAAATAAAGAAACAAGCAAAAGATGACCCATTTTATAAATAAACCATTTGGAAAATGACACCTACTCTTCCAGCCACCACTGCCTGATTTAATCCACAAAGCAAGAATAAATGAAAAAAAAAAAAAAAAGATATAATCAATCCAGCTGCGTGCTTCTTATTCAAGTGATACTAAGAGTCAGATTAATATTGCACTGCAGAGTGACATTTTTTATGATTTGGCCTGCTGGATATATTAGAAATATCTACCCTGTTTCTACATGTAGTTTGAATAAGAATAATGATGTCTGTAGATTTATAATGAAATGTACTGCCTCAAGGCCTTTGACTCTGTCAGGCTAAAGTTAAAATGGCCTCTTTTGCATTCTTGTGTGTTAGTGTGGTGTTGAAGTAGCCAGAGGGGATGCAGTGAAAGAAAGCAGCAAAGAAGCAGAAGAGTTTTGAAGTTCATAGCAGGTTGCATATCATCCGTCTGTCTCCCAGCGTTCCCTCTCATGGTTTTGTGAGTAGTTAAGAAAATTATTGCAGCGTCTCAAACATATTACTGATGTCAAATTGCTCCCGAGACAAAAGTTTTTTGTTTTTTTTTTTCTCCGAAGGCGTTCTGATCAGTGCAAAGTACATGATGATTGTTACGACTATAGTGCCTGTTTACAGACTATGCTGTCTGAGTGGTGAAATAATACTTCTATTATATTTGCAATTATATATGCCATATATTTCGATGTGCGTATTGATATATTCAGTGCATTAAAGCTGCAGGAAGCAAAACCAAGAAGAAAAAAAAGGCAGAATTTGAAAATACACACCTTCCATCTGCAGCTCTCTCCACTCAGTCCAAAAAACTAAACATAAGTAAAGTCGATCTAGAGTAATTTCATGCCATTATGGAAAAGCATAAGCACTTCTCTAAGTTTCTGTGTGGCGATCATACACTGTTCTCTCTGTGATGTCACTCATTGGTTTGTGAACTTCAACTCAGAAGCCTCGAGACGTGCCATGTTGGTTTTATCGAAACAAATGATTTAATTTGGAGAAGAGCAATGACATGAAACCAGAACTTACCAAAAACACCTACCATATTGTCTAATAGTGGATAATAGATACCATCTAGGCCTAGTAGCTTAAGCTACTTCATAAATATCCTTACGCTAATGTCAAAGTCATAAAATGCACAAACACATTAAAAATGGTTAGCTGATGTAATTAGCAGGTTGGCTGACAGACCATTAAATTCAATACAAATAAAGGTTGATGCATTAAATCACACTGGTTATTGTAATTATGTACTGGCACAATTCATGACAGAATCCACAACTATGGAGAAGCTTCCGGTCAGGATGAAAAGTGTTCCATATTTCATAAGTTGGCGGCCAAGCTAATGCTGAAACAGCATTAATAGTACTGAAAACACTGATAGCACGCTCCCTTAATTAGGTGAGTGTATTTCATAAATGAAATGAACTATAGAGACCAAAACCATTTTTGGTACCTGCTGTAAATTTGATTGTTTTCACATTGGGGGTCTATGGGGATCTACTCGCTTTTGGAGCCAATGGCTATTCAAGTTACAGCAGATTTTGACACTTTCAGATTGGCTTCACTTTTCAGCCCTGGAGGTTGCCACTTGGTTGACATATGGAGTAGAGCAGTAAGAAAAAAAAAAAAAAAAGCATCCAGGTCACATCTGACAGTATCTCATCAGCGATTGGTAATTACAGCTGTCAATCCGCTACCTGCCTGAAAACACCTGTGATCAGCTACATCTGGGCATCATGAAATAGATTTTCTACAACCTGAAAATACAGGTAAGGTGTAAATGCAGCAGCTTCATGTCCTCTCAGTCCACTTGAATAACAATATGTTGAAAGGTAGTTATTGTTATCAGGCACTCAGCTTTAAGTATCTTTATTACCATGTTTAAGGAGACAGTACGGTCATATGGTAATTAAACTGAAGAAAAAATGGATGGACTTGAATGAATGCATGAATCCAATGGTTACAGACAATGCTGCTGAATACTCTTTACTGGATAACATAATGCTTTCTTTTCAACTTCAACTAAGAAAAAAAAAAAAAAAACGGAAGAGGAGGAGGTAACATGAGGAGGTGGTAACAGGTCTCAGTGGGACTAACCTCACTCTGTGAAAGAAAGAAAAAAAAGAAACTTTCTAAAAACACAGACACTCCAAAGCAAAAATCAATACCACATACTGGGGCAAATAAACAGAACAAAACCACTTTATTAAACCACGTGTTAAACATGTTGCATCCATTTTTTATATATAAAAACCTTTGTCATTTTTTGTGTTTTCCCTTTCATAACAGTGTTTGTACCTCAAACACGATAAATAAATGTAACACAAATGCAGCATTCTGACTTTTTTTTTTTTTTTAATAACAATTGCAGTAAATTATATAATTACAAGTTGTGTCATTTAAAACATATATGGTAGCCATATATCAATAGATTTGTAAGACCACATGAACATTTAACATGAAATTTAATCACCTATTAATAGACAAAAAAATGTCATGTGATACTACTGCACTGTTAGTACCTCCCATGTGTTTATTCTCTGACACGCTGGCTATTAATGAACAAACTAGGGCACGCTCATCTGAAATCATAACAAAATCACATTTTACACAGCGTTAGTAACTGTTCTCTGTAGAACTGTGCTCAAACTGATTGATGTGTGCCACTGGTAACATGACAGTACATCACACTTTGCATCCAGCTGTTTTGATTTAATAAAGGTGCTCATTGAAATGCTTCCACTTTGATCAGAAAATGTCAGCAGTGTAATAAAGTGAGTGCACAACTGTGGTGTGAAATGAACTGTTAGTTTTATTGACTTTATGTAAAATACTCTCTATCATTGAAATACATGTGTTAAAACTTGATGGCATTAATATATCAAAGACCACCTTTATTTTCCTTGACATTTGTTCATTATTAGTTAAGGCTTATGCTTATTGCTCACCTCATGAAACAAATTAACTTTAAAAGCAATTGTGTCCATGGGATTAATGAGGGAACAAAAAATGCTGAAAGGTAACGTTATTTATTTGTAATTCAGTCATAGACATTCTATTCTGATCGTGCCACTTTCTTCTTTCTATTTAAACCTTAATAATAGATGTTATGGTACTCATTTGACTGCTGTTGGCATTGTCTATTTGTTTAATTATTTGTCTTCCTGACCTGCTTTTTTTTTGTTTGTTTGTTTGTTTTTTCTACCTGTTAATTACCGCAAGAAATACTGTATTCAGAATGTGACACCGGCCTAATGTGCAAAAAAAAAAAAAAAAGGAAATGATCAAAACATATATTTTAGAATTATAAAGTGCAGAATATCAATGTCAGTGTATTAAAGCCTGTTTGTGACATTTCCAGTTTGGCCTGCAATTCTGTTGTCGACTGACAGCCAGTAACTATTCTGCCACAGCCACTAACCTTTTGCTGAACATGCAGACCCAAATCATGTCTTTGACCTTTTTCACATTCTGACAGTTGGATCATTATATTTGTAATATTTAGTTAAATTCAGATTGTTTTGTATCTTTCCTTGCAGAGGAAATCTGAAATGCTTATTTCCATGAAACTTTTTTATGTTTTTTTCTTTTCAGGTTTTATTTTGCTTCTGATACTACTTATTGTGCAGCATCATTTGCAGTTTGATTGCACATACCTGACTGTGATTATTCATTTGAAAACAAAAGAAGGGAGAACATGAAAGCCGTTACTGAAATAATATGTTGTAGTTGGACTAGATACAGAAAAAAAAAAAAAAAAAGAAGCAGATACCTCCTCTTGTCTGTCAGGCGGACCTGTGAGATGATTGTTGAACCTCATCACGGAGAACATTTGTTTACACAAATAAATGCTTCCAAACATATTCGGCACACAGGCAGCCTCAAGGCGGAGTTGTGGCATTGTGTCTGAGATGAAAGGGGCAAACTCTTTTGCCTCAAGAGATTCAAACTTGGCCCTCAGTGGGCTGTTCCGCTGTAATTAATTCAGTTCTATGTGTCAGTATTTTGGAGAACTCTCTGCCTCAACTGCAAATGGATTTGTTAAACTTTCAAAACTCTGTTTGTGTGCATCAAGGTCTTTAAACCGCTACCTAAATTTGTATTTTCCTGTTGCATTTTGGCTCTCTGACAAATTTAGTTTTGTTTGAATGGTCTCTCACTGCAGCATGCATATTCATGAATGCCTGTTTGTGTCCTTCCAGTTTCGCATTCGGGCATTTGGGACACTGAAAACTCAGTTACATCACCCAGAAAAGACAAGTCGCCTTGCCTTTCATTCACAGGCTCCAAAACAACATTTCTCTTGCCGACCATGAAACGGGTAATTTCCTCACACATCTCATACAATCTGAGCGGCACTTCTTGTTGTAACTAAGATTTTTCCATGCCTTCTCTCCTTTACACATGTCTCACGCCCCTCTGCGATTGTTAGTCCTCAGTATCTGTCTTTTTTCGGCTGCCTTCAGGTTGGGTTTACAGCCAGATATGTCTCTTCATGGAGTCATACCAATACAGATTTAACAAACATTTATGTCTGTGGAAATGCCTTGATTTGAGTGATGAAAGTAAACCTTCCTGACAACAGTGGTAATTTCCATAGCAATATTTTGACTTGGTTTTAATCAGAGGTTTTTTGACAAATGCCAGTTACGTATTATGTTTCTCAACTGTTATAGTTTTAGAACAGTTCCAGGCAACTAGATCTGAGCTGAATAAATCCACAGTAGTACAATATAACAAGAAATGCAAAATTTGGCGGATAAATGAATAGATGGATCAAAAAAAAAAAAAAATGTGGCATGAGAAAAGATTTTCAGCCCCCTGCTTATCTTTGCATGAATTTTAGGATGCTTCAACTGTAATTATCACTTCAAGCATATATTGTTTACCAAGGGTTTTTTTTCCCTCGACATCAAACACATCAAATAGCATTCACCCATAAAGACCCAGTGCTACTTTTGTGGAAATCACAAAAATGAATATTTCTCTCTATTTAACCTTTCTTAAGTGTTTTATCACCATTTACTATAATATTATCCTCTGCATTTTGCATTTTTAAAGTGAAAATCTGATGTTTTTCTATATTTAATTTACTGATCATGTAGATGTTCATAAAAGCTCAGATTAAAGTTGAAGGTCATTACATCAGAAACAGAGAAAACTGAAGAAAAAGTGATTTTATCAGCAAAATACATCATTAACTGAACATAAAACAAGTGTTTCCATCCACTGTCATTCATCAAACGCCATGGGTTTAACTGGTGAATCAATGTTGTAGAAGATGACAGTGTTTCCACGTTCACTACAGAGCCGCTGAACGTCCAAATGGGTCGTATCTGATGACCATGAAAAGATGACAAACTGCATTTTACACCAATTATTTACATAGATTGATAGGATTAGTGGATCAACAGGTATTAAATATTTACAACAGTAGATGGTTTTGGTTGATGGTGGATGTTTGGGTCTTTATGGGTTAAATGTAAAATTCCTCTGTTTGTCTGTTTTTCTGTTTTCCCCTGTCGTCGAAAGCCAACTTGGTGAGATTCTGAGATAAAGACTAAGAGTCAGAATTGGCTTTTGTGTGGTTTATTCTTACAAGAAGGTCAGGCAGACACGCAGAGTGCAACACAGTCTGTATGGTGTGAGACAAAGAGCAAAGAGGGTCCAGTGATTTTAAGGAGTTTGGGCAGAGAAAGTACATATTAGACGGTGGATGGTAGATGAAAGAGTTTTGGTATCTGTGAGATATGAGCAGACTCAAACCAGCTGTATGTCAAGGTCCGGGTCACAGATGGAGAAAACATTGTATGAGTCAAGATTAGAACATTCTGCGAGCAAAGGGAAACAAAAAGCTTTTGCTGATCATTTTCCATTATGCTCTCAGATCCAACTACGTACAGTTTAAGTGTGTGTAAGTGAATGTTCATTGACGGTTGAATCAATTGTTTGCATCTACACAAAGTGATGAGTTCAGATTGGATTTCATTTATGTTTCATTTTGTCATGAAAAATTTGATTTTATTCAGCTACCGTCTTGTTCTCCTCAGAGAAAAAAAATGTTATTTGACAGCGCTGACCACTGACAGACTGAATGTTGTTGTCATGTTTATTCTGGTTAAAAATGTTTCCTTATGTTGAGTCAAATCCGGGAGAATCACATGAATCTTTGGCTGTTGTAACTGCTCACCTTTGGGTGTAAATTGTATTTGGCAAGACTACATAAAGCCGAGTAAAGTTGGCTTGCACTACTAGGAACTGCACATACTTTAAGGAAAAAAGTGCTAGAGTAAATAAAGTGTACTGGACAGTATGACAGCCATGTCTGTTTAGTTTTCACTGTGCAGTTATGTGCTGTGTGTGGCAACTGGGACAAGTGCAGTAAGTAGACAGACCAGAATGGACTGACATCATATATTTATGGCCTGTACATCCCAACTCACAATTTGGACTGGTTGATATTCTATCTTTGCCTGGAATAATATACTTTGCTAGTTAACCCTATAACGCCAAACGTATCGTATTTGATACGTGTGATATTTCTTTTCTTGAAAAAACTGATATACAGTTAGATACATGCAATACATGGATTATCCACCAGGCGGGAGGAATTTGTTCACCAGAGGCCTTTACAGTGACACAAGAAGACTGTCATTAATGAGGAAGGAGGAAGAAGTTTGCCAATTTAGAAAAGAAATTACCAATTTGTTAAACATGTTTGTGTTACATTATGTTTTTTTGTTTGTCAAAAATTACAATATTTGAGCATTTAGACCCAGTGTATCAAAAATTATTCAAAATTAAAACTCATACATGGAAATTGATATTTGAAAATAATTTTTTTTGTGTGGTTGTTCAGAAGAACCAACAAAGAACTGAAATTTCCTGTGAATGATTTAATGGTTCAGGCTTTACAGGGTTAAGCAAAGATGATGATGCTATAAAAATACAATGCCGGTAGATAAACATTATTATCATTAAAATTAAGATACTGAGGAAATCAAAGAACTGGCAACTGGCAGTGGTAAATGGTTCGTTTTACAAATGCTAATGTATGTTAACATGCGCTTTTGTCCTGTCCATGTTGAAGTTTGACTTGTCGGGGTAATCCCATGGAAATGTGTAAGTCTTTTTGGCAAGCATGCAACCTGCTCTGATCGTCCTGCAGTGTTGATTTTGGCACATTGGCAGCACAAACATGTTGCTGTGGAAGAGGCTACTTCCACTGTAAAGTATTTACTGTCTAATTTGTGTCTCAGTGAGAGACCATATATCCTGTTTAGGGAGTGACACCTCTCCTCCTCCACTTTATGGAGCGGTGCAGGCATTTGATGGGGACTCGAACATGCTGTGCTGATGGATGAGCTTGTCAAGCCAGCCCCATGATGCTCTGCTCCCCACAGAACACACAGGGATGGAGAAACTAAATCATATGGAAAGGCATCGCATGAAACATAGTTAATAACTCATTCCTAACACCTGAAAATAATCTTCTTAAAAGCAGCGTGTGATGACTGGTTTAGAGTTAGTGTTTAGTTACAATGTTAGATTTATATTTTTTTAGTAAAACAGTGATAGTTGGAATTTATAGAGGAATGTGCATTATTCGGCAAGAAAAACATCGCTGAACATCGAACTACCCCCCCCCCCCACACACACACACACACACACACACCGTCCACGCATGCCTGGTCTGACAACTCACTTCTCAGCTGATAAACTTGAAGACTGAGACTGTACATACGCCAACAAGCTGCTTTTTTTTAAAGTCATCATTTGTTTCTCACACTATTTATTGCCTTGTCTAATCTACTTCTACTGCCAGTGTACATTGTTGAACACTGTGCCTGTAATGTCAGAAATTCAGCTCAAATCTCAGAGTTTGATTCCCTGAGGCAAAAGTTCTGAATCACTGACAGTTGTTTCAAAGTGTTCAATTTGTGAATGTTCTAAAACAAATTCTTGAATCCTTGTGCTTTAATATGTCTCTTTGAGTGTCTCTCAGAAAAATAGAGAGCAAAAATAGAGGCACAAAAATAGTCTAATATGAAAAATTCCAATCAAAATCATTCCTGATTGAAGCCCAAGGCTATTCTAGGGTGCTGTATCGTTGATTTCAAATGTGTATTTTTTTTCTTTTTTTTTCTTGTATGTAATATCTTTTCCAGCAGTATTTTTTTATTTATATCACAGGGTATGAGGCATGATGTTGTTGTGAACTGGGCACTGATGTAAATTTCACCAGCATGAACCTAAGGCGTGTTAACCACACATCTGCTGCACATTGGCTGCTAACTTCTCCCAGTTGAAAGCAATAACTGAAGCAGTCAGGGATTTGACTCAAAAACACCTGCACTGACCCTGGAACTGAGGTAAACAAATGTACCCACTTACTGGGTACTGCACAAAAAAGTTGCTCTGTATATCTCTGCTCAGTATTTTCTGTGTATTTCAAAAACAAGCAAGTATTGATTTGTTTAGAGTGTCTTCCAATTAAATGTAGGTACAATTTAAAATATCAAATCATGTTCAATTTAAACTGAGTCTAAACTGAATAATCACATCAGATAATTAAAAATGGATTTCTTCTGCTTTTTGTGCTGGATTATTGACTCTCCAAAAACTACCACAAATGCTGACTTCAGTTTAAATTTCCCATTAATGCACGCAGTTAACATTAGCTATGGCGTGTTTGGGTACCTCTTCATTACCTTGTTTCTACTGCTGTCTTGCCAAGCTGAACTGACAGTGTGTGCTGTTCCAAGACTGTAATGCACAAAAGAAAAATATGCATATGAGCTGCTGTTGTGTTTTGCACATGATGCATGGGCCAAATGTCTGTTTACACACCAGCAAATAGGCAGCTTGCAGAAAACATTACACAGTAAAAAAAAAAAGTGCAGCTTGGTCTCATGTATGTCCTGTAATGTGGCTTTCACAGCACATTATGTTCTGTAATTTCAGCCCTAATAGTTTATTGATTGACACACAATCTAAAATTTGAGATGCATTAATCCCACATTAAATGCACAGTTAAGTGGTGATATATTAAGTTATGCGTCACCATACAAATCAAAATGTAAAAAAGAAACACACTCCTAGACATTATCTTAACATTCGCAGTTTTCTGTTCTTTTTATGTAAACATTTTGAGAGGTTAAGGAGCTAAACAGATTAATCCTCCAAACAAAATGTCAGACAGGCAGTTTCGACGTGCAAAGTGGTGCAAATGCCTGTACACAGGCAACCACTGATGTCTACTAAAGCCCTGACAGCTGACAGGTAAATTGTGAAATATTACATGGCTCCATCAAACAGCTTACACCTGCCTCCTCTCTCCACTTCTTGTGAACTCAAGTGTGGTTTCCTGTGCAAACACAAAAGGTCTTTAAGGCAGACAACAAAAGGAGGAGCCGCATGCAGCATATTTGCTTTTCATATGAAGGCCATTAAGAAAGGTAAATTCCTCTCTGAATTTATGAGAGGTAGACGTACACCAAGTCCAATGCAAAGGACAACAAACGCAATTATATAGTCGTCTTGCTCATATATTGGGAGTCATATTACAGTTCAATATACCAGTATAAACAAAAACTATGGTAAAATGCTGTCTGCAGTTCAGCAGTGCTGTCAGAATCATTATTTCATTGCCATGTCATGCAATAAAACAGCGGGATTACTTCGTACTTTAAATCTCTTAATTTACTGACTTCATTTTATCAAGGAAAAATATAGCATTTACTAAGGCCAGTCTACTGCGGCACAGATTTCATCTACTGGTGTGAGTTGTCCAAAAAAATTGTATATACACACTAGTTTTGTGGCTGTGTGACCCTGAAAATATGTCTGGGAGATTTTATGACACTCACAAAAAGATTTGCCAGTTTTGCTGACTGCATGTCTTACACTGTCGGTGGTGCATAACAGATTCCCCCATTCAGAACTGTTAATATATACTGTCTCTACACAAACTCCTCTGGCACACTGTAAGGAAACAAGCTCAGCAAACAAGTGTTTGGTAGCAGAGATGACACATTAGGGAAACATGCTGGTGTTGGATGAGGTTAGGCATCCACCAAGATATACAAAAATATTTTATGATCAGCTCATGTGTCCTGACATGAATCTGACTGTCCTGTTTTCACTGTGGTCTGTATATTCAACTTTATAAAACAGTACATGGTTGCAAAAACTTTTCTTTTTTTTTTTTTTTTTTTTTTTTTAAGAGACGCTTTTTGCTGAAGTAGTAGAGCATGTTTTGAAGAACTGTCATTGCCGTATATTTTGCGGTTGTTTTTCCTGTTGCACGGCTAACTGGTCAACTGGTCATCTTTTAAAGTGTTTTCCTTCACAATTACTGACAGACAAAGTATTAATTCGAGGTTAGCTGCAAAAACTTCATCAGCAGTCTGACTGAATATCTTTTTAGAGTGAAGTATAGCAAAGCTGAGCAGCAGCCTTAAATTATTCAGGACATGAAGGTATGTGTTATTCTTACTAATACCAAAATGACCCTGATTTCAAAGGTGGTAAGATCATTAAAAAAAAAAAAAGTTGCAAAAACTGAAATGGTGGCATGAACAGAGGTAACAGAACTTCTATTATACATTTTACCATTCCTGCATATTAAAAGCTTATTAAATCAAACACGTTTAACAGGCTAATGTCAATTCCATGTGTGCTTTTTCATTTGTTCCATCTGCTTGTATGACTTTGATAGATTTTATGCAGGGTTAGGACATCTACAGTCAAACTCACTTGTCAAAACCTGATGTTTTTAAAGTGTTGAAGGCGGAGGGACTCAGTCAAAGGAGTCCCTCATCTTCTTAAAAATCAAACAGTGAGTGAACTTTCAGAGACTGGAGCACTCTGATGCAGAGTAACAAATATATATTGTTAGATTTGGGATGTAGGAAGAGAAAACAGTGTGTCTGTGTGCAACAGAGTGTCACCAATTCACAAGCATTCGTTAATCTGCACCTTATTTTCTACCTGGTCGGAAAAATACTGATTCAATTCAAAGTGTTTTTGAAAGGAGATGTATTGTCTATTATGTTGTCTATTCCTGACTGTGTGTTTTTTTTTTTTAACAATGAATGAAAAATACTTAGAAAGGGACCGTCAAATTGTAGTGAAATGTATTTTAAAGAACTCAGTTTAATATTTGACTTGAATGATGATTGCAACATTCAAGCAATACAACAGAAAGGGATAAACAGAAGGTATCTATTACATCTTCAGCTCCTTTGAATATAAGGCTATGTTCAGACAGCAGGTCTTAATGCACAATTCAGATTTTTTGATGAAATCCGATTTTTTTGTGTGCTCGTTCATATTACACGTTAAATGCTACTTCTATCAGTTTTGAGTATGAACTGAATGCGACCCTGAAGTGACCCGCATTCGCAAAAGAGGTCCTGATGTAATACGTGACCACACAGGCATGCACTGTGTTTACAGAAGTAAATATGTTTTTTCCCGCCGCTTCTCCTCCTGGGATGCAGAATTGTGACTTTTGTCGCATTTCAAAGGCGTAAAAGTCGGATCATACTGAAATTGCATTGTAAAATATCAGATACATATCAGATTTAGGACCCCATATGAAAGTGGCCTGGGTCAAATTTGAAAAAAATCTGGTGTGTGTTGTTCAAACTGCTTTTAAAAGATCGAATACAGGTCACATATGGACAAAAAAATTGGATTTGAGCCACATTTGCCTGCAGTTTTGATGTGGCCTAAATCACAAAATCTGACATCCCGAAGCACAAACAATCACTGCAGCGCTATTCGTTTTTGAACTCATCAAACCCACAACCAAATTTTTTTCCCTGTGCATTTCAATTTTCACTTTGCAATTGGGCTTTTGCATGCTCGGCTGGACATGTCAGGATGACAAAATGTGGTGCATCCGTTTAGAAACTTGACCACAAAAAAAAACATATCACTCAGTCAAATGACAGACTTTACAAGCTACAGTTAAAGCAAGGATAACCTGAAGGCACTGAGTCTAACAAAAACAAAACCACCATCATGTAAGGATGTGCTTTCAGCAGAAGATAAGGATAGTCTAAAAGGAGTTCCATGCAGCTAAGATAAGGAATATGTGACCTTTATAAAAAGGTTGTGAGATAACCTTCGAAGAAAAACTTTTAAAATAGCCTTAAAAATACCAAAAAGACTCTCATTTATAGATTTTTAACTGTGTTTGGGCACCTGTGCAGAATGGTAAAAGCAGATGCAAACCCTGACTGCTACTTTCGGTGACATGTCAGCGTTTACATTTTCTCTGCAGCAGTAGTTGTGCATTTACCTTCACAAAACATTCAAATGCTTATTAAAAATAAAATACATGTATTGATATTTTTTGTCAACAGGAGCCATTTGGATGGGAAGTATTGACACTCACATATCGATCCACCCATTACAACACTCTGGAAGATGTGTCACAGGAAAAAACATGAAATATTCCTGCCGATATGCTTACCTGTGAGTAGCTTACAGTTTACAGTTAAAATGAAGTCTGACCAGTAGAGGATATGGGAAAAACTTAGAAAACAAAAACACCTACACTCTGGTATACTCACAAACAAGCAGCCAGGACTTTTGTGGCTGTGACATGATGGGGATAACAACCTCACATAAGCTGCTCATAATGAACAGATATAGAATTGACAATTACAGCAGTTACAGAAACCAGAAAATACTGATGGATGATACTGACCCACCTGTTGACGATCACGTGGTGAGCAAAATACAAAAAAAAAACAAAAACCTTCATACCTTTATTACTAACCCAATTAATAACAATTCAGTTATTCAGCTCATG
>JAPQRP010000008.1:3179291-3192120 GCA_037367295.1 Apogon hyalosoma
AGAGAGAGAGAGAGAGAGAGAGAGAGACTATCAAAATTAACGCATTAACGTAGATTAATCCATTATCATGATTAATTTGATTTAAATTTTTTATGCAATTAACCCATCTGCAGTGCACAATGACTCTGAATGTCTGAATGTTGATCTAGTAGTGACAGGCAGCAGAACCAACCCATAAAAATGGAAGACACTAAACAGCACATTGGCCCTGTGGATGGAAATATGAGTACAAAAAACCCCAAGATGGAACAGTTGTTTCAAGTTGTTTAGTTGAAACTGTTGAAGGTGTTTAATCAACATGCTACGTGCATATATATTCCCTTCTTTCTTGCACTTTCTTGCACCTTACACAAATGTAATTGTGATTTATAAAAATAAATAAATAAATAAATATATAAAAACATTTAAAAAATGGTGTATTTGTGCCATGTTGGGGATGTTTAGAAGCAGAAATCCTGACAAGAATTATCAGTATACTATATGAACAATATGGATGTGGAATGTGTGTGTTAGATTGTAATGAAATTGCAAATTGCAAATATATTAGCCAATTATAGATACAGTACATGTAATGTAAATTTCATTTGTTCTTAATGATTCTGGGTCTTTTTTACTTTTACCGTAATGAGCCAAAAGTGCTTGGGATCTTGAAAGTTTTAGTTTTGGCTAGGATTATTTATCAAATTTTAATATGTTGTAGTCACAATGAGCAGATATATTTACGCAGAGTTCTATAGTCATGGAAAAGTAATTGCTACTCAGCAGACCATGACTTGGTTATTACAATTCGGGTTTCAGTACCATTGTCCAATTCTGAAGCCAAAATGAAATATTGTAGAAGGTCAGAGCACACACTGGTTAGGATTAGGATTAGGGAAAAAAAACCCTGTTACTTGTGTTACTGTAAATTATCTGATACTTCTAAAAAATGCAAAAAATTGTTGCATTCATCCAGGGACAATCTTACAATGCCCAACAGTTTCTTTCCATGTCATTAGCACCTGAGTTTCTCATCATTATCATTCATCTTTCTGTAATTATGCCTTCAATAAAAGCATGATTTAATATGCTTCAATTCACCTATCAAATTTGTGAACAGTGAAAATCATTTTCCCTATTCCTTACACCACTGAACACAGAATAACAGGATCAGGAAAACCCCAAGCCCAACTAGTCAGTAATTCAGTGGCTCCATTAAAGGATCATGATCTGTTCTATGATTCATGATGGCCATGCAGGAGAGTCATGTAATTGGAGTGTATGAAAAGCGATGGCTCTCTCAACAGGATTTCAGCTCTGTTACCAAAGTAGGTACCGTTCCAGTGACGCTTTTTCTCTCCCTTTCTACTTGAACATCATATACACATCAAAGTCACATTCCAGCAGTGCACTGCAGTAATGAATGCCCCATATTTCTGCTCCTTAAATTTGATGATTTCTCATTGAAGTTCTTTTTCCTCAAGTTTTTCTTCATGTTCTAATTGAATCAGGTTTCTGATAAAATAAGGTTATTATTATTTTGTAATCCCATCTTTAAATTGAAATGCAATTACTAACATTTTTGTCATTTTGCTGATGTCAAGTACATCCATCTGAAATCATTAGATGTAAGGAGATATTTTTGAGTATAGATTGCAATTATTTGCTATCTGTTTGATAGGTGAAAAAGGAATAAAGCCAAATGAATGAAAGACAATTAAATATGAGGTAAACTTAGTTTTTACCATTCCCTGCTTATTCCAAAGTCATAATATCACCCCTTATCCATGGACATAGGAACACAGACTATAAAATACTATTCTGTCTATAATTGAAGCTGATATCTTCCTCCAACAAGCACACAAATGAATTTTTTTTTCAGTGATTTTCCTCTTCTTTTACAGGCAGAAGTTGTAGTCATTTAAGGACAAGGCCTTTAACAGACTAAGGCTGGCTCATAGTGATAGAAGACAACCTTCAACATGTTCGAGACATGTTCTGACTCATACCATAGTTGTTCCTTCAGCAATAAACAGATAACGACCTAATTTTATTTCCTTGTCATTTGTCCTCAGTTTGCCATTTTATCCCCGGCAGCAGATCCATAATGTGTCATTTGGTAAGATCAGGGGTGAGATCAGCCAGTGATCAGCAGTTTGCTTTACTACTTAGGCTTCATCCAAGCAGTCTGATTACCACTTAAATGTGAAGGCCCTGTGGACCCTGCATCATGCTTCAGGTACCAGTGTAATAAAGCAATACTTTTTTTTCCACCTCATATATTCAGAAGCACATGATGAAGAACTATTGTACATGAATTCTTTCCGTAGCTTCTGAATGAATTGGCATTTAAGTCGTTGAGAGGAAGGCATTAAGGGGCCGCATGTGCATTAGATCATGTTTTGTAGTACAACACATGTCATTATTACTATGGCAGAATCTCCTACATAATGCACTATGGCAAGCACTGGCAAAATTAATGACAGAACACATCCATACATTTTGTTCTTGACAGAGGGGCACCTCCAAAGGTGATAAGGTTGTCAAATGGGGTCATCATTGCTTTAACAAATAACCTTTGTTGCCCAAGGATGGAATTAATGTGATGACAGCACACAGGTCTGTGGTTACTAAATGTCAAATGTGATACTTACCAACATAACTTCCATCCATTAGACTTATTCTCGAGCAGACAGGATGTGGATCTGTTGCTACATGGATCTTTAACCCTCAGAGCCTAAACAACTGCTGGCGACCAAAAGCATCTATAAAGAATCTAAAATGTTTAATACCTTTTAAACCAATAAAATCCTTTTAATGTTTTGAAATAATACAGGTCAAATGCAGTTTCTCGGCTTTTCAGTGCCATCGGATATGGCACATTTGGGCGTTCAGAGGCTCCACAGTGAATGTGGAAACACTTCTGCAGCATTCAGCAATAAAAACTGTGCAGTTTGATAAACAGCAGTGGTTGTAGATGCTCATTTTTATGTTCACTTAATGACATATTTTGCAGAAAGTCACTTTTGCTTCAGTTTTGTCTGATTTGATATATCAACCTTTGAATTTACGCAGGGCTTTTATCTACAATATGAGTTTATTATGGAAACATACCTGATATTTACTGAAAAATGCAAAATGCATGGGATAATATTATAATAAATGGTGTTGAATCCACAAAAGTACTCCTATGTCTTTGCAGACCTTTAAAGAAAACAGCCTTTAACAATGAAAAATACAGGACTGAAGATTACCATGCCTAAGTGACCAGCAGACACAAGTTCGACAGAGGCAATGTCATTTGAAAAAACATAAAATCCTTCAGTCATCATCTTCAGTACACCATCATAACTGAGCCATTCTAAAACCCCAGGTACTTCTGTCAATGTAAGGTTTCAAGTGTCCAGGGAGCAAGTTTGTTTCCTCAACTTGGAACTTTTAAATATCTCAACCATATTAAAATGTAAAGATCTGATAAAAAATGCTCACTGTGTGTTTTAGTCACTTAGAGCTCATGAAATATTTCCCAGAGTGCAATGAAGCGACCAAATGAGGCGAGTGGATGACTTCTTTCAGGCCTGGCCACAGCTCTCACATTAGACAGCCCATCAACAGCCACATTTGCGCAGGGGGGGAACACTAATGGTGTGATGAGGCTGGAGGTGAATCTCAAGGCCTTAGACAGCAGTTTACATATTGGCATCCAATGACCATAGAGCATGTACTGTATTACAGTGGCCGGTTCCTTATGATGCCGTATTAGTTTGTCTTTTCTCACACAAGGGCCACAGTATTGCATATAAATATCTAACATGTTCTGGGCCTGAAAGATATTACGGTTAAACCAACATGAGGGAAAAAAAATTGACAACATAAGACACAAACCTGGATATTTAGAGTAGCAAATCTTTTAATCCTTCACATTCTGGTCTACAGTCTAAACTAAGGACAAAAGGATAAGGCCGCCTGTCCATCTGGGTTCAAAGATCCACAACAGCTGTGCACATAAATCCAGTTTATGCCCCATATTGTGAAAGTGGAATGAGAGGTTTCCAACAAACAACGAAAAAAAAACATGAATGCAATTCAGGAAATTGTGATTGAATTCTTAATCAACTTCATTTGGGAATAATACTCATTAATTTTTCCCCGCAACAACAAAATAACCTGAATTGCTGTTTTATTTGTATTATTCTGTAAATGTTAGTCATGTCTGGTTTGAATATATTTTTTCAATAAAATCCAATTTGCATGCATTCATCAGAAAAAAAGTGGTTTCTGTTGCTTTCTTCATTTTCTTTCTTTCTTGTAAAATCATTGTTTTATTCATTCACTTTCAGATTTTATACTTTTGTGAGACATGTAATCAAGAGATGTCACCTTGAAACTTGTATCTGGCTTTTTCAGCGTTTTATACACTCGCTGATTTTATTGAAAAACTGATTAAGTTGCAGCTGCAAACTAGTATTAGTATGCTTGTACTGTCAGACAATATTTATCAAATTTTAATATGTTGCTGTCACAATGAGCACACATATACATATAGCTCTATGGTCATGGAAAACTAATTACTACTCAACAGACCATGACTTGGTAATACCTTTTCGGATTTCAGTACCATTGTCCAATTCTGAAGCCAAAATGAAAATCTCCAACAGAATAAATATTGTGGAAAGCCAGAATACACATTTGGACCACACTATGGTACTATGTACAGTCTACTAAAATAAATCAAATGACAAAAGTAAGTTTAAAGATCCAAAGTTATCTAAAAATCCCAATCCTTGCTGATATAGATCTTGCCTGTTATTTTGCAGGCATCACAATTTCCATGTGCAAACGGCAGGTAAGTTCCTTATTGTCTGAGAATGCACAATGTGGTGCAAAAGCTGTCGACAGCACTTTCATACAATAATAGCTGCAAGGAAGAGAAGAAATGGATGTGAGGTGCCACACATGCCTTTGTCCATTGTACTCACTTTTCACTCCCCCACAGGCCCTCAACAGTCTCTGCCATGTGGCACACAAAATGCTGGCTGGAGCCGGAGACAGAGACTAACTGGAAGAGAGTATAACTGGAAGAGAGCACTTTGATGAGAATCCAAATGTTCCTAGAGAGAAATCATTTCTTTACTATTGTTTCCCAAACATCTCCTTTTGTTTTAAAATGTACAAAAATCTAAGCGGTGATACAACCTACTGAGAATAAACTGCATAAATCTGTAAAGAATGCAGCAGGTGATGTTTAAAAATAACCTCGTGCCAACAACCATTGTTTCTCTAACTGTGCAAAACCTGGTCAGGGGACTAATAGATGAATGATCGTACTTCTCTCATCAACTATCGCTGAAATTCCCCTGAGCAAGGCATTAAACAAGACAAGGTGTAATGGTAGTTGTGGGTCTGCTCTGAGGCCAACACAGCTTGTACTTAGTGGCTTCCAGCTATGTGTGTGGGTACACAAAGCCTATAACTTTCTCCTCACAATAGCTGTAAATAAGGATGTATTTTTAGTAAACATACCTTGTTAAATCAGGAATGCGAATTCTAGTCAATTGAACACTACCTCTGCAGTGACAGTACAGTCGCTAAAGTCTTAAAGGTGAATGTCTCCCTGCGTTCCAGGCAGTGTATTTATTCTGTATATGTAAGGCATAACCACGAGTTTAGTCAGCGGTAAATTGTAAATTTGCTATAATACAGAGTGTCACCATTCCAACATCTTGTGCTCAGCAGGAAGTGACTCGGCTCCCTGGTGCTGGTCTTGTTTAGCTTCTGTCTTGCGATGAGATGTAACGAATGATATGCTTGTAGTTTTTCTTCATGAGTTACAATAAACCACAAGCATATATTTGCGTAGTGAAATACTTGTCTACAGAGACTGTGTGGGTGGAAGAGACCGGGAAAGGAAGGGGAAAAGGGGTAATTGTTTGAGTGCTTGTTATTTCATCACTGAGTAATAATTGCTGTAATTAGTGAGAATGCACACCCATCTCCTTCAGATCGGTTCATAGAGAAAGGGATAAATTTCACAATAGGGCAAACAGATTGTTTTGTTGCAAAGATTACTTTAGTTTAAAATCATATCAGATGGGGGCAAATCTCCTCTGTATTCAAGCAGGCAGTGATAAGAGTCTCTGGCGATCCATAATGTTTGTCTGCAGTAATTAACTCGAGGTGAAGATTATGGGAGATTTCTTCTCCAGTATGCACACATCATGCAGAATTCATATTCTGACCTAAGCTCAAAACAATGAGCCTCATTTAAAGCTTCTGCTCCCGCTGATGGAGAACGGTTTGACAGCGATCAAAACTGCACACTAATCTACCCAGCTGGCATTTGTCATTGATATGGAGTTATGGTAACCACACCGAGCATTTTCATGGACTTATGTATTTTAAGGAAGTGCATAGACATAGATTGTGCACTGTTATAGCAAAAGCAAGGGTGAGAGAAGGGCTTTACAACACGGATCGTCAGTATTAAAGTAATAATAATGTCTTTCTTCTTCTCAAGCAGGACTATTATGTTGTGTCTGATGTCGGTTCAATACACCTATACATTTTATACAATTTAGTGGTTATGGATTTACAAAAAACACTAAACAAAGATAATAAAATGTCTGTAATATTACTAACTGAATAAAAAAGTAAGGATTCATTCTGGACTTTAAGAGAACTTTGTCTTGCCATTGCTCCAGTGTCAGAAAATGAATCCTAATGTTAGAAAGAGAAAAAAAGTGTTTTGTGACACTTGAAAACTGAAAGGCTTTAAGCAGTTACACCAAGTTTCATGAAAAAAAAAAAAACACAGACTTTTTTTGAATAATCCTATGGAAAGACACGTAATCCATTGGAGACATGAATGTAAGCATAACTTTGACAATTTGACTTAACCCAAAAAGACCCAAACATCCACCGTCGATCAAAACCACCTACTGATCTAAACTGTTTAAAACCTGTTACTCCATTAATCCTATCAATACATGTGAGTAATTGGTGTAAAATACAGTTTGTCATCTTTTCATGGTCATCAGATCTGACCCATTTGGACGTTCAGAGGCTCCGTAGTTACCATGGAAACACCATCATCTTCTACAACATTGATTCACCAGTGCAACCCATGGAGTTTGATCAATGACAGTGGATGAAG
Organism: Apogon hyalosoma; assembly: GCA_037367295.1. Classification (NCBI taxonomy): domain Eukaryota; kingdom Metazoa; phylum Chordata; class Actinopteri; order Kurtiformes; family Apogonidae; genus Apogon; species Apogon hyalosoma. The sequence continues at coordinate 3,186,424 of JAPQRP010000008.1, forward strand.
ACGCTGGGTTTATGTTCAGTTATTGATGTCTTTACAAAAAAGTCACTTTTTTCTTCAGTGTCCTCTGTTTTTCATAGAATAACCCTCAACTTCAATCTGAGCTTTTATGAACTTCTACATGATCAGTAAATTAAATACAGGAAAATATCTGATTTTTACTGAAAAACATGTAAAATTACAGAAGGTAATACTATAACATGTGGTGATCAGTCACTTAAGAAAGGTTAAATAAAGAGGAAAAATGTATTTAGGAGCTGCCACAGAACTACTCCTGGGTATGAATGGGTTAATGTACATTACAGTATGTGTATAGTATGACATGTAGACAACATGGGCTGGAACATGATGTTTCATTTATATTGATGAGTACTCAAAACGTGTCCCTGAGGGAGGAAAAACACATCAACACAAGGGCCAGTAAAAGTCACGACCTTTATCTGAGCAGATAATTACTAAATTTACACATGCAACGTGATGTGCAAAGGCATCACTTTTTAATTGTTTAGCTCTGTTTTGTATTGATCGAAAACAACACAATCAACTATCTAAATTTAATATACTCGTTTCACAGCTGAGCATTGTCTGTGCTGCCATATACATATACATTACTGATAATTACATAGACAAATGATTTGCATTATAGGTGGAGTAAATAATTCTAATCCAGTACACTTTTAGTTGAATTCTGTGAATATCTCCTGATGATAAATATAATGAAATGACTTGGAATAGTACGTTTGTGCTTGCATATGTAAGTGCATACGGGGGAAAAGCTCTACTTAAAGGGGTTTGTATTGCTTTTGATGTTGAGCACAAATATCAGCACTGTGTCAGACATGGCTTACATCACCTTTTACATTCAAGTGTGTAAGACTTAAGAGTCAGAATTTTTTCACACCTTAATTTCACTCAGAAATAAGAATTGTTATGTTTTTATTACCTTAGATTGACCCCGTTTTGTCTACAGTGGGTTGGAGTTCATTACTGTCACCATAATTGCAGGGTTAATATCCCATTAACGTAAAAGCCCAGCACAGGCAAAACAAACACTGGTACAAACAGGGGCTTCCATCTAGTTTACAGCCGCCATGACGCTGAGGGGAACTTCAGTGGTTGTTACATGAAATTTGCCATTAGATGTTGCTGAATACTACACACTAGGACTGGGCGATAAAACGATAATGATATACACCGTGATATAACTTTTCCTCGATAGAAATATGAGACAGATTATACAGTTTTGATAGAATTTATTTTGTCCATGTTTTGATAGACATAAGAACGGCCAATCATAATTGAGTAGCGCCGCACCGAACCAATCATGCTAGTGCCACGTCAAGTTAGATTGAGGCACATAGCACAATCTGTCCTTAAGTTTCACTTTTGGTTTTATGCCAGTTATGGCAGTTAAGGAATGCACCCCCGCTTAAACACCTCCAGTATTATTTGGTGAAGATGGTCTGTTTTGTTTGTGTTCTCTTTGAAAACTTGAAAGCGTTTGCCTGCCTGTCAAACTTTTAGTTTAGTTTTAAATATATGGACTTGTTTTATTTCTCTGAAACAGTTGTATAATATTCTTCAGCACAACTGTCAAGTTCAACCTCTGACAGAAAAAATAAATCATTTTTAAATAAAAAAATAACCTTCCAATGTCTTCACAAGTAACTTATGAGTAGTGGAAAATTTAAGCTTGACAAAAATAGTGATTTGATTTATATTGTGTTACATGTCGATATTGTGTGATGTGAAAACAATTATTGTGATGTGATTTTTTTTTCATATCGCTCAGCCCTACTACACACTGGACCTTTAAATATGACGATATACACATTTCAAAAAGCAGATTTGAAACCTGTTTACTTATTTGCAGATTAACTGTCAACAGCTATGATACACTGTGATGATAAATACATATTAAGTTGTTATATACTGCTTAGATTACATCCTCAGCCTTGTGTGTGTGCTTCTCATCTCTCTTTTTTTTTTTTTTTTCTTTCTTTAGGGGTTTTTGGATATGTGTCCCACCCTCATGGACTGCTGTGTTACCATTAATGATGTAGGTGTATGAAGATAGATGAGGCTTGTATGAGCAATCACATCCCATACAAATAAGTGCAACTTTTTCTAAAGCATACTGATGCTTTAGTTGCTTTAAATTACAATGCAGTGTTTGTAAGAGATGCAGGAAGGATGTGCTGCTCTTTTTCTTGTGTCTGCTGGCCTTGCATGAACAGCACTTGGATTTTTATATGGAAAGCCAAGTTCTTTTATGATTACACATTAGCAGCTTCAAGAACAATTGTAAGCTGTATGTGCCGCTTCCCAGTTAATCCATTATATATCCATCACCCATCTCACAGAAGCCACCTCTTGTGCTTTCGGAGCACTGGCCAAGCCAACGAGAGGCTCTGACTGTAGAAGCTCCTGCTATTAACAGAATTAACTCGAGCCAGGAGCACAGCTCAGGGAGAACACACCAATTCCATTATCTCAGCTGGACTGAGGCCATTCTCTCTCTGCCCCTCTGCAGCCAAAGTGCTCCAAGCATGGAGCCCACCAAACCCTTTGTACACATAACATGCACTAACTCTCAAATGCACTCTACCAAAGCCTTTCTGCTTGAAATATTCATCTAGGTGGAAAACCACATTTGAATCTTTTGAAAAAAAATAAAAAGGTACAAATATTTAATTCGTTTTTCCTTTTACCAAGCGAGTTTAGTGAACTACAGTGAACCCCGCAATATTTGGTACACTTTAGTTTACATACATACCCTTCCCCAGGACATTCTAAAAAACATATTTTTAACTCTCAGTTGTCTTCCCTGCTGAATTGAATGAGTATGAAGATAAACAGACTGCAGTTTGAAAAATTCAGCTACAATAGAATAGAAAATATTGTATTATTTAATAATTCATAGAAATTCACACTGCAACTTTTAATGTGATAATAATGAAGCAGTGTGGTTATAATAGATGGTTTGAGGAGTTAATATAATCATTGTGAAGATATACTGTAATCTCTGGTGTCTTTTTTTTTCTAGCAGAGAGGTGCAAGTCAGTACTGGGTGGAAAACCTTAACTATCTAATGGGTAAGAATGCATAATATTAAGATTATATACTAAGAATAATGATTAACCAAAAATAGGGTAATTTCTTTAGATGCATTGATGTACCATTAGTTTAATACTTTTACAATTAAAGGAAATAATGACATTGAAAATGAGAGGCAACTGTTTGACTGTTGACAAAAGACATGATATTCTTTATAGGTGGAAATCAGTGAAAATCTCACATTTAATAAGTCATATAAGTCTGGCAACAATGTATTGTTTTGTTTATTTTTTGGGGGGTTTTTTTAAACTAAATTTTGTATCCAAAAAAATCACTGAAGGGGACAAGAATCGCTGAAAAAACCACAGAATGTGTGATACTACTAATAAATATATATTATTTTCATGATGAGATACATTCTGTTATTTAATAGCTGAATGTTTTTGTTTCTAATTATCATTTTATGTCACTCTTGTATCATTACAATGACTTGGCCTTTCTCATGAGCTCAGTAGAGGGGGTGGGGTTTGTTCATGGCCTGCAGTCAGACTGTCACACATTCAGTCATAATAAAGGAAAACCACAGACACTGAAATGTGTAATAATTTTGCCCTCAGACTTTTATCTTCACAGTCATCCATCACTGCCTTATCTTGGACTTAATATTTGTCTTTTAACTTCAGCTGATCTCTGCTGGAGTCATAGAGTCCTCAGCTCTGGGTTTGGAAAATGTCACAAAATGCTGAAATTCATGTTACATGTTCTTTTTATTTTTATATTACTCATTTCTTTTCCAATTTTCCTTTCTGCACTTTATGCATATCCTTGAAAAGAAATGGCATATTTCAAAGTATAGTAGACCATCATGTTGAGAGCAGATAATAATAAACTCTGTACACTCTGTCGCTGTCTTTTACCTGTGTTTGCGGTTGCTAATGGAACCCACCACACACTCACCTTTAAAAGTAAGCTATTTGTCAGGCAAATAGCTTGCTTTTGCTCTATATAACCAGCCTATTGTGTCCTTGTAGGCACACAACAGGCCATTAGCATACTTTAATAAGTAATATGTATGTTCACTTTTAATGTAGAATTCATAACAAATAAAAGGATGTTTGCTTTTCCTCCTAGATATTGTTAATACAATCAGAAAAAGATAAAAAAGAATGTTAGCCCACAGGCAAGGCAAGCAGAAAGGAGAAGAGACCTGGTGAGAAACATGAATCTGGGCTAAAATACGGTACTATCTGTCATTAGTATTTGATGATTGTTTTACACAAATGTGCCCTCTGGCTGCATGCTTGCAAAGACTGTTTGTGTAGATGTTTCCTGTAGCGTGACAGCCTTTGCGCATTGTTAACAATGTGAACATCTCAACTCATGTTAATGCTGGTTAAAATAGTGGAAAAAAAAAAAAAAGAAAACAAATCTTTACTTGTTTACAATATTCAGTCCTTAGACACAAATTAAGCACCTTTTGTTTGACATGCAGATATCTTTTGTGAAAAATAGAAAAATACAGTAGACCCTTCGGAAGATTCTATGAACAGTGTACACTCTTTCGAAGCACAAAAAACAACAAATTTGTGTCTCTTGGTGTTTTTTTTTTTTTTCAATGCAGGCTTCAAAGAAAGGAATGTGAGGAAAGAACAGCTTAGACTTCACACTGTGAACTGCATTGTTATTTCATACAGCACACTCCTGTGACATTTCTGCAACATACATGGGTAATTCATAGCAAGTGCAACATCAAAACAATAAAGTAAATTGTCAGAGTATTGTGTTGAGGTTGTCAATATCGGTATCCCAGGGGAGAAACAGGAAGATACAAACAGAGGAAAAATGGAGTTTTGCAGAGAAGGTAAGTGACCAGATATCTCATATTATAAAACAGGGCATTGCACTGGTATTTAAATATTTTCTGGAATGTACTTTGCAAGAGATTTTACAAAAAAAGAAAAAGAAATGTGAAATGTCTCAAACATGTCTGAAAAAAAAAAAAAAAACGTCTCCAAGTAAACTTTCAAAGTGGCCATGTGTATCTGGTATCCACAACCAATTGTATATTGAACTAAAAATCTAGCTCGTAATGAAAAGCTGTTTCTGGCCAAGTTCACTTTAATGCATTTGACCTATTTGTAATGATGTGGAGTGAAAACATTGTGTTGTATACCGCAATTAAAAGGTAATAGAAATGCTGACAGCAGCAGCAAAGCTAAAAGTTTATTTAATGAGGCATACCTTGCAGTGTTCCTCAAGGTCCAACAGTCTTGCTCTTTGCAATTTTCCCTTAAAATGTTTTCGGATCAATAAAATTAGGTAGTTGTGCTGGTAATATAAAGCCTGCTCTCTTATGGCCCAGTGATTTAAAGGATTCCAAGTGTTACAATTTAGACACTTTCCAAAGGCCAAACAGTGATGAAAATTTAATAGAGAGAATAATATGCACTGTAATTTCAAGTTACCTTAGCCCTTTATCAGGCAAGTGACTACTTTTGGTCATTTCCACACACATTACAAGACAGTGACAGCAACAGTTACAGTGAGGACAGTGAGGCAACAATCTCAGGTCTAATGTGGTCTACAGGGTCTGTAAGGTCCACCTGTGCATGAACAGTGAGTGGACCTGCTTTGTTAGGTACC
>JAPQRP010000008.1:3204272-3215106 GCA_037367295.1 Apogon hyalosoma
TTTTCCATATGTTTTCCATGACTGGAAAATTGGTCAATCATTTTCCAGGTTTTCCAGGATGCATGGGAACCCTGATAGTCTCTACAATCTTATTATTATTATTGTTCCAAAACAATGTTTGAATTCAGTCTGTGATAAAATCATTGACGTGACAGATTCTGAAAAAATAAACTTGTCACACAGCGCTAGTCATTGACTCTAGGGTGACACACTATTAGGCTTAAAACAGAAACACAGAGTGCAATATTTTAAAATACTTTTGCATAAGTGATAATTTTCACCAGCCTTTTAATCCGCATAAATGAGGTTGCTGTGCTTTTTGTTGCATGTTTGCTTTCTTGATGCAAGCATTCCACTGCACAGTGTGCTTTAACCCCAGGTTCAAATATTCTCCACTGAAAATTACCATGGGTTCCTTCTCCTCTCTAATTGCTTAAGATGCTAATTGGACTGTGGAAGCAGCCCCTTGAATTTCATTGGGGATTTCCACATTCTGAATTCAAAAATAAGAAGCAAAAAGGTTTTCCAATTGCCAAAAGACATCTGGATGGCCTTGCCCTGAAAGCATATTCATAATTAATACACAAAGTCTGGTGGAAGGTGCCTTCTTTGATTGAACGATCTTTCTGCATTACCCCAGCTAAATATGAAAAGAAGATGTAAACTTGGCATGCAAGCATATGACATTTGAATAAGAGCATGCAGCTCTCATTAAATTTAAAGCAGAGAGGCTAGATGGGATTTCTCAGTCTACCACGTTTATGTAAAGGACTGAGTGGCCTACAGATAATCATAACACTTTATGTTCACAAACACTGTCTCTACATATACTGCATGTGAACTGGCATTTCACACTAGAATGTCCTCTTGAGTGCAGTGCTTATCTTTAAGCCTTAAAAATAATAAAAAAAAAAAAATAAACAGGTTGTTAATGCTGCAAAACATTAATGAATACATTACAAAAGCCACTTTACACATTTACTCTATAACGAAGTACATAGTTTAGGTCAGTGTCCTTGAAAGACAAGACAGACTGAGTGGAGATATAAGAATAGTGCTGTATGGGATGTACAGGTTGTTCATATAATAATGTGCTTCCGTTGTCAGCTATTCAGAAGTGTGGTAATCTCAAAGTGAAGACTGCCTTGAATGACTGTGTTATAGAAAGGCAGAGCAGCTAATGGAGACAAGCTCTTTCCATTACAACACCATCTGTTCCACTGAACACTACCGCTGGCAGCTGCACACATGTTGGAGCCAGACCTAGAAACCAAGCAGAAAGGTCTTAGTCCTGGTTCTCTGTAAAAACCTGATAGGGCCAATTATTGGATGACAAACATCAAATTGGCTGAACTGATTAGTATATTTGTACTCTGAAGTCTTTAGAATTTTCTGCTTTATGTGCTTTCTGACAGGGTGAGATGGAAAATTTCCGATGCTCTTGTGGAATTAATTAGGAAGAGCGCTCATTTGTTCTACTAAATTGATGTACGCAACTAACCAAACTTAATGAATGATTCTGTTTAGATACTTTTTATAACTAAACTAAGACCGGTCTAATGCTGTTTTTCTATGTGTTCGTGTGCAGATATGCAACATACAGTACATCTCAGCTGCGGATTCAGTCTACGCTACAGTACATAATAAATGAAAGCAATAAGACGTGGCTGTTGATTTGGTCAGAGGGATTCACGTGAAGCCATCCTTCTACATAAAACATTTATTTCTCCTAATTCTCCTTGCAGAACCTTTGAGTGGTAATAACATGTTTCTTTCCGCTTGGCCGTGCCAGACGAGCGACAGGAAGACTGTAGGCCATAATTATCCTGTTTGTTCAGAGGCCCAGTGCTTTTTATTATTTAAATCTCCTAGGGCTGTGAAAGTGCTGAGAGGCAATTCTTTCTCCCATTTTTCGCCATGCTGTGTTAGTCAGTGTTAATGCGGCTCTGTAATTTTTTGATGTTCTGTTTGCTGTGTGTTCATCAAGAATGTGAAGGATGCCTTAACCAAGAAAAAGAAGTGGCATGACAGTGTAAACAAATAACTTGAACAAATTGCTTTATGCACACACATAAGTACTGATTATAAAAGAAGCATCAAACAACCATGTTATTATGAGCAACTTTTGCACTGTGCAGCTTTTACAATGAATCAGGTCTGTTTAATACTGCAAATGTAATAACTTTTTCCAGAGGTGGCAGTATTTTCCCGCAAACCAAGATGTCATCAATCGGCGTGACTCTCCTGGTGCAGTATTTATGATCCAATAGATTCCAGGCACCTGTCAGTTAAATTATTTCATAACATAGTAAAATGCCATGCTGTCATTTGCAGAGCTATTTTGGTTTATATTATTATAATTAGTTATGTAATATTAAAATATTCTCTTTAGACTTTGGCTAAAATCACTGATTTTATTTTTTCCATTGCAAGTGTCTTCACCTACAATTTTATTTTTGCATGTAACCTTTTAAAAACTGAATAAGATATATCATTATTATACATCAGGCTCTATTCCACTGGAGAGAAAAAAGTTTTCGTAGTTTGTTACTGTCAACAGGACATTTTCAGTTTCTACACCGTCTATATTTAACAGGTTTTTAATGGACGCAAATAACAACCACCCGAGTCGCATATGTATAAAATGAGAATGCCATGCCCCCCATTTACAACACAGGTGACAAACAAACAATTGCCCTATTATTATTTATTCCTCTTCTATTGGTAATAAAAAGTATTCTACTGCAGTGCACACATTAATACATGTTGACGCTGAGACCGATTACGCCTAACAGACCATAAGCTCTTTAAAAATTACCATCTTTGTGTAACAATATTTGCTTAACAGCAATATTTTCTTCTTTTCTCTGTATGAAACCTCCCCCACAGTGTTTCTGTGAAAATTAATTCAGGGCTGATAGTGGCCAGTCATTCTCAGCACACAGGCTCATACAAGACAATTGTATGGCAGGACAATTGCAGGAGAAAGAAGCCGGTGCCTGGGAGAGAAGATATAGCAGGCCTGAGGAAGCCTCAGTGTTGCTTATGCAGCTTGGAATGAGACCCCAGCAGGGCAACAGTGTATCCTCCATTAACTCAAACGTTAACTCTTCTTTAACTCAGGGAGAAAGCCATGAAAAGGGGCTTTGGTTAAATTCTCCTTGTCTTCTGTAGCCATGTGTATGGTGTGGGCACCTGGGGTACAGCTTTACTCCTCTCCAGATGATACTTTCCTTACATTTCAACAAACTGACTTCAGCATTTGCTTGACTGGGAACAGAATATATGCTTTGTTGCCTCTCATTAAAGGCCACTCTGCTGTTTTTAAGTTCTGACCAGCGTTATTATAGTTTGGATTACTTTGTTCATTTGTGTTTGTTTTTTTACTGCAGTTTAGTTTTCTTAAATGCATAAGCATTTTGTTTAAAGGTGGAATTGCGTAGTTTGAATTTGCAATGACAAAAGCCTTGGTTGACAGGAACTGAAAAATGGTCACGCCAGAAAGCACGCAATATGTCAAGTAGGATTTACAGAGCCATTTTTGAGTGGCATTAGTGCAGTGGTTAGAATTATTACTTCTGAATAAGAATGGTTCAAATTGTAGAATAGATAAAATAACTGGGTGGAGAAACTGTGACGTCACCCGTTATGTAGAACCATATAGGCCATTATAGAACCCAGTAGCTTACAATGTGGCTGTCATCATGTTGCCTTTATGGAGCTGGTGACATTAAAAAAAGTGGAGAACAAGTCCAAAGCGCTGATTCATGCAGACTCAGCTGAAAAGATGACCCATGCTACCGTCAAGAAGAAGATTGTCTGAGCTTACGTGTACTAACTGTACGATCATTGTGTAACCCTCAGACTAACCCAACCCATGTAACTAGGGAACACCCAATGAGAATAAAAGAGGAGAGGGACAGGCACACCCTTCAGAGAGAGTTGGGGCATTGTAACTGAAGCAGTGCGCTTGCAACCTCTGTCCTCACGAGCAACTGATGCTTGACTCCTGTGTGTTCTTATCTCCGTCCTAGCAGGTCAACCCTGACACTGCAGAAAGCAGGAGGGGTCAGAGTTGAGCTAAAGCTAATCGCTAGCTTATTGTCAATTGGAACGGCAGTTGGACTGTCACACAAGTTTATTTAATTAAAGAAAAACTCAGACAGTCTGACGCGACAGATGAGCAAGGTGTCATACAGACCTGTCAATCAAAGATCAACACGGCAGACATGAAAGCATTTAAGATGGACCACAATATCACATATTAGAAGTGCCAAATAAAACAGATGAGAGGGAAAGGAGTCCTGAAAAAAGAAAAAAAAGAAAAATACCGACTTATTATTTTAGGAGAAAAGTTCAGTGTAAGTCTAGGGGAACCAGGGCTTTTTGGAGACTGGAAGATAGAATAGAATAGAATAGAATAGAATAGAATAGAATAGAATAGAATAGAATAGAATAGAATAGAATAGAATAGAATTGAATTGAATTGAATTGAATTGTCACTCTTACAAGAACAATGAAAAATCAGTTTAGCAGCTCTTTTCTGTTTAGCAGACTGAATATAAAAACTATCACACAAACATTAAATTGGAAATACATACTGAAAAATACTGACAATATACAGAACTACAAAGAATATATATATATATATATATGTGTGTGTGTGTGTGTGTGTGTGCGTGTGTGTGTGTGTGTGTGTGTGCGTGTGCATGCGTGTGTGTGTGTATTTCCTTCATTTTAAGTCCTTGCTCCTTAGATCAAACCCATGGCTGGACTTTTTAGGTCTATCTGTGTGGACTTTACATACTCTCCTTGTATCCTATATCCATATTTGTTCTCTTCAGGCAGTCTGTTTCCCTCCATATTCCAAAGATATGTACCTAAATAGGCTAATTGCCTTCTGTGTCCTCAAAAGAGTGAATGATTGTGTGTCTCTATATGTCAGCCCTGTGATGAACTGGTGATATGTCCACAGTGTGCCCTGCCTTCATCTGATGTCAGATAGGATAGGCCCTAGCCCCCTTAATCCAAGGGATTAAGCGATTACAGAAAATGAATGAAAAGAACCATATTGAACAAAGTCATTATATTCTCCTACCATGAACACTGGGGGAAAATGGACACAAAGCTGATTTCACCAGCAATTCATTATTATTATTTTCCAGTAGCAAACGTGGTTATTTATCGCAAGTTTCAGATATAGTGTTTATTTTTGTTCATTTTAATAGTCTTGTTCCATCAACAGTGTTCCGCATATATATTGGTGGGTTAGTGAGTTGACATATATAACATTTAACAATGGTTTCTCAAGACAGTTCACAAATTAAGGTCAAGGCCTTAAAACAATATACAGAGAGGAAACCCAATGAAACCTCTGTGAGCAAGCCACGGTGACAACAGGCAGGAACTTTTTTTTTTTTTACAGAAGAAAAAAAAAAACTCAAAAAAAAAAGACAGAACTAGGCTCCAGGTAGGTGGCCATCTGTTTCCACTGGTTGGGGTGAGTGGGAAGGGGAGAGAGAAAAAAGAAATGTAGAGAAAGAACAACAAACAACACAGACACTGGACAGCACAGTTGGACAATGGGCAGGTTGGAGGTTAGAACCAAACATCAGGAATGTACAGCCTTGGACCCAGAGATACCTGCAAAAAGGAGCAGGGACCAAGAAGAAAAAGCAGAAAAAAAGAATAATACAGGAGACACACACAAAGCTGATGATATATAAGGGACGCATATATAAATGTATGGCAGGAGAGTGCATCACAGGTTTCCCAGCAACCAGAACTTAAGGGTGGTCCAGGGCAGGGATGGGAATTGATAAGAATTTAAAGATTCCTATTCTGATTTTGCTCATCGATCCAATTCCTTATTGGATGAGGGAATTTTCCTTTTCCCTACCTTCGGAAACTTTTATATGAGGGGGCAGGATGTTTGTTGCCCCTCCCACACACACACAGAACCGGGCCCGGAAGATGTCCCGGTGTTCGCTCTGTCGCTAGATTCATAAGCGTTGCTAAGTAGCATATCAAACATGTGGCATTCCTGAAAATGAACTGCATGCTGTGTGGACAAATGTTTTACCATATTGGAGGGATTTCCCTCTTTGAAGAAATGGAAGCTTTGCAAGTGTTACAAGTGGCCCTGGTGTCATCTTTTTGTGTGAAATATAGCCATACTTTGGAGTGTTTCTGTCTTGACGCCATGTTGCCTATGTTTTAAACCAAAACAATGCTGCATACATATGACATCACCACGCATGCACAACGAAGGCAGAATCGATAAGCAGAATCATTGAGCAGGCAAGCAAATGATTCCAAGGAATTGAACAACTGGGAACCTGTTCTCAAAAAGAACCGGTTCCCGATTCCCATCCCTAGTCCAGGGTGACCACGACCAGCCCTGACTATGCACTTTGTCAATAAGGAAAGAATAGTATTAAAAGTACAACCCCAAACTGGGAGCAGGCTCTACAGGAGATGAGCTTGAGAACTGAAGGTTCTGCCTCCCAGTCTTGAAACAGAGACTTTGAGAGCCACAAGTAAACCTACACTTACAGAGTAAAGTGATATGTTTGAGTTGTATGATAAAATTAGGTCTGTGATATGGGATGGAGTTTTATTGTTAAAGGCAAAAGGAAGGATTTTAAATTCAATTCTAGATTTTACACAGAGCCAATGAAGAGCAGCTAGTATTGGAGAAATATGATGTCTCTTTCTGACTCCTGTTAGCCCTTGCACTGCAGCATTTTGGATTAGCTGGAGGCATTTACAGGGGTTTATCTGATTGTACCGATTTACAGTAGTCCAGCCTGGAAGTAACAGATGCACAGAGTACTTTTTCTGCTTTGCTCTAAGTCAGAATGCTCCTAATTCTGCCAACATTATGGAAATGAAGGAAAGTGATGCAAAATGTTTGCTTCATATATGTATTAAATGATAACTCTCTGGCTCGTAACAAATGTACTGGATGGTAGAGAAATGTAGATACATTTTATCAGCAATTCTTCAGGTTATATTGGAGGGGCACATATAATTGAATTTAGTTGTCTCTGAATTTTTGAGAGGGAAATTCCACGTCATCTAATGCTTTATGTTTTGGAGACATGTTTGGAGTTTTACTGACTGCTTTGTTTTATCTGGCTCAATAGTTGTGAGTCACATGCATAACATTGGAAGTGTAAGCGATGTTTTCTTGTGATATCACCCAAGGCCAGAATATATAAGCACTGGTCCAACTACAGAACCCTGTGGAACACCATAACTAACCTTGGTTTGGATGGATGGCTGATCATCTACCGATAAGTATGATTTAAACCGGCCCAGTGTGGTTCCTTTAAGCCTGGGCGTTGGCGATGAAAACTGCTGACATTACCATTTAGCATCTAAGTGTAGCACAAGGCAGCATTTTAATACAACACTTTACTACACTGTCTCAGGTGGATGTAGTCAGAGGGAGAACACACCAAGATATGAAATTGGATCTAGTATCTGTTACATCTCTCAGTTTCCCATCATCAGTTGATATATGTGTTTAATTTGCTCCCCACTTACAGAGCAATTTTTCACACTAGTCTGTCAACTTCAAAAATATAAGCTCAATTAGTATTGCAAATGAGAACTCAGAAAATAGACTTATGAAAGATTAACTTGGAAACAAAGGATGTCTGTTCTATCTTCTTGACCCTCTTTGACTTCATCTATGAAGCTGTCTTGAAAATGATCCCAGTCTGATATTTACTACCCTTAAAAGCCATTTGACAGTTCCACCATAAATTAATTAGACATATTTATCAGCTGTACGTGGCCACATCTGACATTTCAGAGAAACACTTCTTCAGCAGCCACAATAATTCATATACTATAAGAAAATTTGCTTAGTTCTAAACTTTTTTTTTTTTTGTCTTATTTGCTCAGCTGTCAGAATCATATTATAGTTACACTGCTGTGGTCAAATGACATGGTCGAAGCAAACATATTAAAATAAAGCTAAATGTGTTGTTTATGTTCAAGCAAAAATAAAAGAAACAATCACAGCATATATAATAAGGGTTTGTCAGTGAAGTAAGTAAGACAGTGTTTTGTTTTGGTTTTTTTTTACTCCTAACATACTAACTTACAGTATGACATTAAAGTGTAGGACCTAAGGGTAGCAGTGTCCTTTGATAAATGCTGAGAAGGCACAAATAGCATCTCTTCCCCTCTAATGCTAGTTGTTTACACTAGGCTGAGTAACCGAGTTTGGGATTTATGGGCAGTTGGGATATGAATGAGCACAAAGACATGAAAATGTCACAGTTTGTCAAATGACTCGTGACCTGGAAAACATAGCACTATTTACAAAACAGAGCCTCATTGGATGTTTGCATGCCCACACTTATTGATTTATAGGTTACAAGTTTATATTCATTCATCATGGACTTAAATGTCATGGGATTTCAAGGATGATCTGAAATGTTCTTTTGGTTAGACAACACGTAACTTCAAAGTAGTGCTCGATCATTTTTTGCATCAAAAATTCCATAAATACCTTTCAGCACATTGTGATTCAAGTGGTCTGATCTGATTTAATTAATGATGTGATTGACAGCTGGAATTACAGATCACTGTTAACATTTAGATCTGGCTCTACTGCTCTACTCTGAAAATTGAAGCTTCTCTTTGCCCTAACAGGGTGAAAGGGCATTGTTCCATCTCTTTGTATATTTCTACTCTGTCTTTATTTTCACTATTTTTATTTGGACCAGGAGGAGAGAGCTGTGAATGAAGGAGTGTATTTTCTAAATCTGGTGTTTTTTTTCCCCCTCTGATTTCAATTCTTGCAGTACCACCACAGAGTAAAACTTATAAATACAAGGTTAAAATATACTGTACTTGCCACACACATAATATTGATTAATTGTCCCTTTGCAAGTTGAACACTGAGCAGATGATTTCAGTATCCATCAAGCCTCTTGCCATATCCATCTTGTTGGATGTTTGATACTCTAATTGGAATAGTTCAAGTAAACAAATCATTTCCATGGAACAGATCCATCTTTCAACATAGTCTCAAAACAGTTGAGGTCAAATCAGGGCTTAGCTAGACCATTTCAAAATGTTCTCGCCCATGCCACAACCAACAAATCTGCATTTATTTTATAAGTCAAGAGACATTCCTGACTTGTCTAAATCTATGATCCTCTCAAATCTGTACTAAGCTCCTTGGATTTTCTCGTTGTATCGTGTGTTGGTCAGTTGACTGAATGCTATTAAACAAACCCCTTTTCATGTTTCTTCCATAAAGTTTCCAGTTACAGTCAAATATCATCAGATGCCTTGGACTTGATAAGTTATGGAAGTTTCAGCACTATCATGGATGATTTTAACCCTGTATCTTTAATTTAGACCATAATATTTCAGAAAAATAAATTAACGAGAAATCTTTGTTTATGTTTACTTTATTAACCCATAAAGACCCAAACAACCAACAGTGACTAAAACTATCTACAGTTCCAAACTTTTTTTAATACCTGTTGATCCACTAATCCTATCAATACATGTAAGTAATTGAGGTAAAATGAAGTTTCTTACCTGTAAATTATAATCAGATATGACCCGTTTGGATGTTCAGAGGCTCTGTAGTTACTGTAGAAACACTGTCATCTTCTACAACATTGATTCACCAGTAAAACTAATGGAGTTTGATCAGTGACAGTGGAGGGACACACTGGGTTTATATTCAGTTATTTATATCGGTAACACATTACAAGAAGGGTCCCTTAATTAACATTAGTTGGTACATTATTAAGCATTAATTAACTGTTTAATAATATATTGTCAATAATTATTATGTATTACTTAGCATTAGGTAACATATTAGTTAATGTATTAATAAGCAGTTAATTAAGGTTTACTACTCAAAGTTAGTTAATAAATTATTAAGCATTAATACAAGTTGGATAATGTAATTAGTTATCATTAAGTATGCACTACTCAGCATTGATTAACATATTTTATATATTAATAAGCCTTTAATAATGTCTCTAGTAGTCATTTACTAATAGGGTTGAGAAGGGCAACTGTCTGCTACTTTGTTCCCAGTGCCATTGCCAGTACCAGCTGCAAGTCGTTGTTGTCTTTCATTAGTACCAGTGCCAGTACCATGGAAGCTGCTGGTACTGGTGCTGGGCAGCTCAGTTAAAAAGCATTTACTCATGGTTACCGATGGTTAAGTAATGCTTATGAGGCAGGCATTTATTAAGGGTTAGGTCAGGTTACTAATGTTAAGCTCCGCTGAGCTTCACAGGCCGAGCTCAAACCCAGTCTCCCTGCTCCTCTCACCCACACATGAGCTCCCTGTGCTGGGCCGCATGACTGACCCGCCCGGCACCAGTACAGACAATGGCAATGGCACTGGTACCAAATGGTACCGGCAATAGCACTGGGAACGAAGTAGCAGACAGTTGGCCTTCTCAACCCCATTAGTAAATGATTACTAGAGACATTATTAACAGCTTACTAATATATAATTGATGTGTGAGTAGTACATACATAATGATAACTAGTTACATAGTTCAAATTTTACAAATGCTTAATAATTTATTAATAAATGTTTTATTAGCTAACTTTGAGTTGTAAACATCAATTAATTGCTTATGAATACATCAACTAATATGCTATGTAATGCTAAGTAATATATAAAAATGATTGCTAATATATTAATAAACAGTTAATTAATGCTTAATAATGTACTAACTATCATTAATTAAGGGACCCTTATTCAGTTCAATTCAGTTTTATTTGTAGAGCCCTATATCACAACAAGGTTGTCTCACAGGGCTTTACAGAGTTAGTT
>JAPQRP010000008.1:3217483-3227723 GCA_037367295.1 Apogon hyalosoma
CACTGGCACTGACAGGCTGAGGTGGGCATCATGCCATTGTCATTACATTTATACAGCAACAATGTGTAAACAAGTTTACCAGCAGTATAACAAAGCAGTGGTTTTTAGTATTTATAGGTAACTGTGGCCATCTGTTACAGTTTTCCAACAGCATTCTGTGTAACTGCTAAAAATACACAGTAAAGATGCAAATTAAGTAGTACTCAACAATCATTTCCTCCCCAAGGAGAACATAGTCTCAGCCTCTCCTGCAGGTAAAGCTGCTGGTAAAGTCGAATGCACACAATCGTATACTATGAGCGACCTTATACATGTGGTGTAATTTTCAACAAAGGAACAGTGAATGGTTTTTACGTGGAGTCATGTAGACATCAAATTACTGTTTTTTACCACTTGATGGCAGTACAGCTGAAGCCATCAGCATTTGCTTAGATGTTAAGGCACAATGAGTTTGATTCAGTGACATCAAACATAAACATCACATTAAAAAGCGAATATTATGTGCATTGTTATAAGTGCATGAGTATTAGACAATACAATAAAAATAGAGCCAAAAATCAGTGCTGCACTTCCTGTTTGTGTCTGTAGTCGTGACAGCGCAAATAAACAATAATCATTTGTTAATTAGATAAGTGTTTAAAGTGAAATAAAATAAAATAGAATAAAGCTAATTTTAACCACACAGAATAAGCTAATGTAGTTGTACATTCAGCAGAGCAGATGAAATCCAGAAGACAGCACTGTTTGAAATGGTAAACTGCATGTTGTGAAACTGTCACCATCAGTGTTATTAAGACTAGAGGTAGCCTGCTGGCAAGGTTTACATATTAAATAAAGCACTGCACACAGTGAAAAGATGAATATTTCATTCTGAATGTCATCACATGCAGTGAGATGACCCCGACACTACACAAAACCACCAGAATCCTGCTTGGTTACATCTACTATATGCAACAATTTAGCAGGTAAAATCAGAAAAGTCAATGCCCTAAAGACTCTGTTTTTGACCTGTTTAATCTGGTGCACATAGGGTTTCTACTCTGGGGTACATTTCATTCATCCAGCTGTGCTCCCACAATGCATGGCATAAGACTGGACATGAAGGAAAGTACTACTAAATGATTGTAAATGTGCTAATTAAAAAATACCATTGTGTATTCCAGTAAATGTACAGTATTACAGTCATGTAAAAATGATGTGCAAATGAACTTTTCTCAAGCCCTGTGTGTCAGCCTAAGTTAGGTTCTGGGGCTGTCATTCAGCGGGGAACGAGGGGAAGTTTTACAAGGTGTGTCAGCGAGATACAGCAGAGTCAAAAGCCTGGGGCACAGTGTGTATTAAAGTTAATTTGAACTGATTAGATTAAGCAGTGGGGATGTTGCTGTGGGGGGCGAGAGAGCGTTGTGGTGTGTCCTGCCGTGAAGAGTGCGTGGTGTGCTTTATCTCGTGCTTCTAAGTGAGCTTGTATGGGTGCTACTCCATGCTTAGGGATAGCGGGTCACATGAGTTCAACTCTGATAGCATATCCAGCAGCTTGTCACGCTTGATGGGAAAGTCAAATTGGCAGTGTCTGGAACAAGGGAAGCTCTCTGGAGGAGGCTGGTAGATGCTGGTTTTTATTAATAGTACAATCCTCTTCAGTATTTTCTTATTACTGTTGTGCATGATGTTTATTATATTGCATTCTGCCTATTTTTTTTTTCTTTAAGGTGTTTTTTTTTTTCCATTATGTGCACTCTCCCAGGTGAGCTTATATCATTTTTGTACCATTTTTGTATTTCTTGAGTCCTCCTCCATTATCCTTTAATGCTCACAGAGAAACACCATTGTGCCTCTCTGTATGTACATTACAGCTGTTTTATGTTCTTTTCTACGCAATTTTCATAAATCCAAAAACTTCAATCTCATATTTTACATTTTATATTTTTCTCAGCCGTGTGCTTTCAAAAATTTTTACTGTAAAAAACCTCTAAAAACCCTATTTTTCAACTTTATTGCAATGGATTAATTTTGGCATCCACACAGTTTAAGACTTGAAAATTACAGTCCCCATTCTTAGTCCATGTTGGTCACTGTATGACACACATTTCATTTTGAGATGTAAGATAAAATGTTTTAAAAACATTTAATTTCCAGCACAAATGTCATTACAGAGAGATTACAACGGACAAATAAAAGTCAGTGAAGTAGCTAAGTGAGTTTTAAAATATTATTTTTTAAGCAGCATGAACAAAAGAAACAACTGAATACCTCTGATGAGCACTGATCATGATTTCTCCTCATAAAACGATCACTGCTGTGATTTAACTCATTAAGAGACGAAGAGAAAAATCCTGTGAATAATCAACAAGACGAGCTGTAATCAGAATTAAATAAATAGAAACAAAAAGAGAAACAAATCAGATGTATGGTGCAGGAGGCAAAGTCTGTAACAAATGGAAATGGAACGTGTTGGTGGGACTGAATGTGCGTTATCACAAATTCCTGTTTCTCTCTTCATCTCTCCTCTATCTGGTTTAGCAAAAGATGTGTTTTGAGGAGCTCTGTGGAGCTGACAGGTCTTTAGTCTGTCTGTCCTCTTGCTGCGATATGCAGATTCACAGGCTCTGAGGATCTGACAAAAAGCTGCAAGCCTGTCTGCATCAAACGATGTAAACAGCTGGTAATGTATAAAGAAGTGACAATTAAGACGTGTCCAGGTTTTAGACACATATGTCCAAAACAACCTCTCAGTGTTGATGTTTTCGACAGTAAATGCCACATACCGGTATTTTCCTTTGCTTGCTTGTTGAAATTGGAAGATTAAGCATGCAGCGGTTTATCTTTTATGTTTACAAAACACCCTTCAACACTGATTAATAGATGTTTGGATTAATTCAATGACATGAATAGTTTCAGTTACTTCCTGATGAACCAATTAAATTAAGGAAGGCAATGTAATTTAGATATTCAGACCATGCTACTGCTCTAACCACATGATTTACAGTAGAATACTATTTCATCTCTTTCCTAAGGAAGTAGCTTGCTAATCTGCAGATTTGCACCAAACGTCATAATATTCAGTGCCAGCCTCAGTTTAAATCCAAACATATATCACCTAGAGAAAATTAATTCTCCCGAAGACATGGTCGGATATGGACAGTACAGATGAATTAATGTTAACATTGTGCAAAATTACATCAGCGACGAACGGAAACGTCTACATCTCCTTTCCAATTACACTCCCTTTACTTCATATTAAGTACTCAACTTAAGCTACAGGCAGGCATACATGCATTTCAACAGAGCAGGATTTCCTTTCATTCTCTGTGGCATATAGTGTATGTGAAGAAATTACTAAGCCCCACAAGATTTTTTTTTTTTTGGGTTGGGGGGGAGGCAGCCAAATTGAGACTCTTCATCTGTAAACTGTTTTAAGCTTCACTGACTGCTTAGCTTTCCCTTATTAGTATTGGCTGCTGCATAGATTCAGCACACTACAGCCTTTTTGGGTTTGTGGCCACCTACTGTATCTAATCACCTTTGATACAAACATGTGCACTGATCACCTCAAGCATGCCTCCTAAGTTCCCTCGAAACATTCATTAAATGGTGTGTTAAGACCAGAGCGGGATGGCTATGTGCTGTAGATTTTATTGATTGTTTGTCTAGCACATCACTTGAAAGTCTGCTCTCTGTCTCAAAGCCTCCCGACTCGTCTGATCAAGCAAAATGTGTTTGATCTAAATAAAACTACCCGAGCTGTCTGCTTAAGTACATATTATTAGGTTAGAATTGTACACTTCAACACTGTTGGTGAGGCTACTGTAGGTGAGCTTATTATCCCCAAAGAAAATGCCACATTTTATGTATATGAGAGACACGTCTTTTCTGAATAATCTTGAATCTAAGAATAGGCTGATTTTCCAGCTAGATGTGCAGTGAGTAGCACCTCTCCTGGGAATGAATGCAAATCTGTTGGATATATTCCTTTGTACGTCTGCAGTCTTGAGAGTGCCATCTATTGTATATTATGTATCAGCTTTTCTCCTGTTTGACACCCAAAACAACAGCACTGAATGAACAAGTATCTAGGGGCTGCTGAAGACAGTGAAAGCGTCTGTCATTTTGACTTGTACATTGTTGAGAGTAGAATGGATGATTTCTATGAAAATAGTGAGATACAGTATGTCTGAAGTCTTGAATATTAAAAAAAGAAAAGGAAAAACTGCAACCAAATCCTACAAAATATTTCTCTTCACTTAAAGAGCATAAGAGGGTAGAGGTAATGTGTGGCTTCTGCTTATTTATTTATTTATTTATTTATTTATTTTTTCCAGGATTCACAAAGGTTGTCAAATATCTGTGTACCAGAGCTTAAAAGTAGGGGGCAGCAGTGCAGTGCAGACAGTTGCTGTTATTAACTGCTGCATTGAAAAGACCATCAAGACAGCAGAAACAGACCACACACCCTTGCGATGGAGACTGAAAAAAACAGTTTTGGAATGACCACAAGGAGCAAAACAAAAAACTAATAGCTGATCAAAAAATGTAATGATCGACACTGGTAATCACAAATGCAAAAGGGTGTATAAATTTAATCTCCAAATAAAATGACGAAAAAGCAACAGTAAGCCAATGATGACCAAATATAAGTCCTTCAACAGCTGCTCAGTATCCACAGCTGTGCCACAGCCTCTTTGATTACCTCCTGAAGTCCGTAGTTTCTTTCCAAACCTTGTCTGACCTCAATTACAACACATCATTTAACAATGTTTACTGCATGTATGCACAATCATATTTGTTCACCTAAGACGACCATGTCATTCCGAGATTAATGTCTCATATTCCCACATCCGTCTAAAATTTGCACGTGTAGCACAACAATGTCACCTGACTTCAGCACATATTTTCATCAAACATGAGAGTTTTGGTGACACAATTACAACTAAGATGCACTGTATGAAAAAAAAAAGCAATTAATCTCATTTTACCAATCCTTAAAGACCTAGAACTGTTTTTTTTTTTCAAATGATTTCGTCAATATCTAACCTTTCCTACATGATTCATCTGTATTCATTATTTTAGTTTTGCATTTGTCAGTGAAAAGCAAGTATTTTCCTTGATCATAAGTAAATTCAGAGGTTACTGTATCAAAGCACAACAGAGAAGCCTAGTGCAAAAGTGGCTTTTTTTTTCATGACATATCATTAATTGAATGTAAACCAACCATCTACAACCACTATCATATGTCAAACTAAATGGGTTTTATTAATGATACCCTGCTGGCATAAGTTGACGGTGTTTCCACATTCACTATGGAGCCTCTAAACATCCAAATGGCCATATCTGATACTGCTGAAAAGTCAAGAAAGTGATTTTTACCCAAAATATTTACAGGTATTGATAGGATTAATAATTCATAGAAATTTTAGATCAGTAGATGGTTAGGGTACCAGGGTCACCAAAGTCTTTGAGGGTTAACTTAAAAGGTCCAATACTGTGAAATCAGCAGATCACTTACAAACATGAATAAGTGTAAAAGTCAAGTAAAACAAATGTTTCACTAGAGAGTGCCGGTGTTGAAATCTGACAAGATGCAACATTCAGGCCAAAACAAAACCAGGTGTAAAATAGAAACAATAATCCATTTTATTTCATACAAAGCCATATAGTATCAAACTCAACACAGCCTTCAAGGAAACAGGAACTTCTCCTCAGCATTCTGGGAGGTAGCCACATCAAGTATTTGTTGAATTGTTGGTGAATGTGCAAAGCTTGGGTCAGTGGTTCAAGAGGTCAGAGCACATAACAAAGTATCTGACCTGACTCTATCCTCAAACCACTGAGTGTTTAACATTTAGTTAAACCCATTTGATTTTCTCCAAAGAAAACATACAGCTATTTTCACTGGAGGTATACCACATCCTGACACCAAATTCAACCCAAGAAACTCAAGAATTAATGCAAACTATCACTGAACTGCATGCACCACAGACTCAGACAGTCAGGTAGGTTTTAGGGTCAGTACTGGCATTAACAAGGCTTGTAATGCTGAAAATGATACAGCCAGCCTGAGGGGAAAATGAAATTCTTTCCCGTCCTACATCCCCTCCACATTTCTGACAAATCAAATATCGTTCCAACATCATCCACACACTGTTCTCAAGCCCGCCTTACAGACATAGTTATGGATACAAGATTTATAGAAGTTGGCTTCTCACAGCACAAGTGGGCTTACCACACTGTCCTTGAGAATGTTAAATGCTCCTTGACCCTCGGAACACCACAATCATCTTTCCTTTTTCTAGTCAGGCAGCCAGGGTTGTTTCAAAATATTGAAAAAGATGATGCTGTAAGCTTAACAATACAGGTAACCCCCATTAAAGGGTACCTGTAATGTATTTTCATTGATAGCTATTTCAAATGATCGCGTATAACACTAACAGTTCCATCAAGTAACTGTCGTCATAGCCCCTTGTCAAGTATGAGCAAGTACTAATGTTCCATTCCAAAGTGCTGGGAGGTGGGACGTTTCCGACATCCAACTAGGTAAAATGCATTGGAACACCTGTCAAAGCAGGAGGTCCTAGTTGCAAAGTGGGGCCAGATTGAAGTACCCTGACCGCACGAACTACAATGTGACATCAACACAACAATGGCAGTGCACAGTGTGCAAGTTTGAAATCAAAAAAAAAAAAAAAAAAAAAAAAAACAACTTTACAATGTATAATTAGCTCATCCATCATTTAGCCTCTTTCATCTTGTTTGCGTATGAGAACACTACTGTCAACAGTCAAAATGTCTCTTCTTCAGTAACAAATCAAATAGGAGCTTAGATCTCCATATTTGTTGTTTATGGTCAACATAGATCGCCTTGAATACTTTGAGGTGGGATATAATTAATTCCAAGTGAGATATATTCTAACTCCCAGCACTCTGGAATGCAGCATAAGTCATTGCTCTGTCAGTGGTCAGCAACATGTTTGCCTCCTTCACGGGCTGTTCTCCCACCGGTAGTGATGCAGAGTCATTGTATTGTCTGATTACCTGGGCTGTGATGGACTGGTCACTAACCCCATGCAGCAGACACCAGTTTAAGATGACACATTATAAGAAAGAAAGAGAAACCATTTATACCTATTTCCTCAAAGTGGCTAGCCATAGTTTGCTTCTTTAACATGTGCTTTCCACTCAGTCTTGCTCACTGACTGCTGCTTGTTTACTCACACTTGATGACCCAGAATTAACAAAGGTACCATCACTTCCGCCCGGCAATGGCTGCTCCCCATAGGTTCTTCCCCAGCATGTAATTCACGTAATAAAAAGGTCCAGTGTGGTGCATTTATGGGGATTTTTTTTTTTTTAACTGAATTTGTGCCTCTCTTGCTCTTGCTATAAGTAATACACAAAGCACAATTAATGTCGTGACTATAACTAGTACAGGTACACTTTAACAGTAGGGTGGGAGATCCTGGAAAAATAGTTCAAGCCAGCTACATTTTGAAAATACACAATTCAAAAGTCCAAACCCCTTTCTTCAGACTTCCTTTCATAGCCACGCCTCCAGGGTACCAGAACGCACACTCTATGATGATTCACTCCCTCCGGATCCATGCTGAATTCAGGTTTGTATACCAGTATATTAAATTAGAAGTTGGACTTTTCACTTGTTATTTTGGTACATGTTCTAAGTAATCTCGGGGTAGTGAGAACAGCTGATTGCAGTAAGACTGATGTCAATCATTTTGATGGGCTGGTTAAAACGATTGGCTGGTGTTTTTTTCAGTCCTGTCCGTTCCACAGATGACTACATTTTTTTTTATTTTTGTGTTAGAGTACTTAATTAATTGGCTGCATTTGGGGTGTGAAGGGGATTTTACACAGTATAGTAAAACAATGCTCCAGGAAAACATCTCCTACCCCACCTTTAAGCCCTTATCCTTAGGTGACCAGGTTCCTAACTCTGAACCTGTCTGTCATGCTCACAAGAAATCCTGGCGGTGGTAAAGCATTTCGTTCATGTCCTAAAAATGTAAATTTCCCCTCCCCAGTGTGAGTTTATTATAATTCAGTTCTAAAAAGAAAATGAAGCTAAATATTACCCAACAGTTTCCTCCAAGAGGCATTGTTGTATTTGATGGAGGGAGCAGCTGGTCCAAGACGTGATGAGCAATGTAGATGAAGGGGTTTGCTCACTGGTGGGAGTCAAAGGGATACAACATGCAAAAGTTGCTAAAAGAGGGTGTGATTCACTGTTAAGTCTGGCAAGGGAAAAAAAATCATATACTGTACAATTCAAGCAACACAAAACCTGTAAAATAGCTGCATGTGAGTAGTAGAGCAGTAGTAAGTAGTTTAAACTAAACTTAACTTCTCCATCCATCCATCCATCCATTTTCTGAACCGTTTAATCTTCATGAGGGTCGCAGGGATGCTGGAGCCTATCCTGGCTAATTTCAGGTGAAGGCAGGGTACAACCTTGACCAGTTCATCACAGGACTGACACACAAAGAGGAACAACCATTTACTCTAACATTCACACCTACGAGCGATTTAGACTTGCCAGTTAACATATTAACCCATAAAGACCCAGTATTACTTTTGTGGTAATTCCCAAATGATTTTTTTCTCTAAATGTAACCTTTCTTAAGTGATTTATCATGATTGATTGTAATATTATCTTCCTTATTTAGCATTTTTTCAATGTAAATCATGTATTTTGCTATATCTAATTCACTGATCACGTAGATGTTCAATAAAAGCTCAGATTAAAGTTGAGGGTCATTGGATCAAAAACAGAGAAAAATTTGGAAAACTAGACTTTTTCAGTGAAATCTCTTAATAACTGAACATATGTGTCCATCCACTGTTACTAATCCAACTCCATGGGTTTTACTGGTGAATCAATGCTGTAGAAGATGACAGTGTTTCCATGTTCACTACAGAGCCTCTGAACCTCCAAATTGGTCATATCTGATGACCATAAAAGATATGTATAACTGCATTTCACACCAATTATTTCAACATATTAATAGGTTTAATGACTCAGAAGTTATTAAACATTTTAGATCAGTAGATGATTTTTGTTGCCAGTGGCTGTTTGGGTCTTTCTGGGTTAAATGCCTGTCTTTGGGTGGTGGGAGGAAGCCAGAGTATTGTGGAGAGAACCCACAAACACAGGGAGAACATAGAAATCCCACATAGAAAAGCCCACACCAGTCAGCGCTGGACTCGAACCCAGGACCTTCTTGCTGTTAGGTGATAGTGCAAACCACTGCCGCTCCTTGAGCTTAATACATAAGATATTTACTTCCCTATTTGATAATATAATTATTTTCATATCATTGCATGGACTTATATTAGAATGAGTTTTGAGCTTTTTAAATAATGTATACAAATCAAGAGGCAAAGACCTTGACTCCAAAATGAAGCCAGTGAGGAAGTATTTGAAAACTGGCAGCTGCTGGGGTTGGATCTAAAAAACCCTTGCTCCCACAGACTTACAATAAAGTTATAAAAAATATAAAGTCTGTAACTTTTCTCCGAGAGTCACTCTAGCCTCCAGTAAGTGATCTGGTGGTCTGTCTTATATTAAATACATATCTGCTCTATTAAGATCTGTTGTCACCGTGGATAATCCATTTGACCAGCAAGTGTAAAATGAGTTTAAGTATTGTTTGATAAGATTTATTATTCTAATGAACCAGTAAGCTAGCATTTAGCATTAGCTCCCACTGCCCTGACCCTTATGTCCAAACATGGTGGAGTCCAAAACATGGCAACAGACATATCATGCTACTTTTACTACTGGCCTCAGAACTGCCGCTCAGAAACCAGTGAGTGAAACCACAAAGTTGAAAATAAACCTTAAAAACAAATAATTCTGTGTGCAGTTCAACTATGGATAGAGGTCAACCGACATGGGATTTTCTAAGGCCGATGCCGATTTTAAAAAAATTGATCAGCCAATTTTTGAGGTCAATATTTTGGTCTGATTTTTTTTAAAGCACACAAAATACAATTGAAACACTCAGATAATTAAAATGTGTATGCATCAGTATAAGTGAAATTATTAATACAGGTACACATAGTACTGCTAACATTTACTGAACTTCAAGTGTTGCCCACACAGATCCCTGATCAAATATCTCATAACATGTTTACTGATCAAATATCAGCTTTAAAAAAAAAATTAAGGACAATGAAGGCCGATATTGAAAAAAATTATATATATATATATATATATATATCATTTATA
>JAPQRP010000008.1:3229496-3245255 GCA_037367295.1 Apogon hyalosoma
ACAATGAAGGCCGATATTGAAAAAAATTATATATATATATATATATATATATAATTTATAGCAGCAGGTAAATACACATTAGAATTAAATCAAGCCCTCAATGAACATGTCCATTTTCAGTATTCTTCAGCAGCTTTTCAGCAGAACAATTAGTCACTAATTTGTCAGTCCAAGTTAATTACTTGGTTAAGCTGCAAAAATTGTGCTTCTCTTCACACAGTGACCCTGTCTTTCTTGAGGAGCAGGAGAAATGTTAAGTGTAACTTTATAGTTTAGTTTATGTTGGAAGCTGGAATATTTGTGTTAACATAAATTACCTTCATTCGCATTAAGACCGTCACTATGTAGAGATTTTGGGTTGGATTGTCCGTGAAAAAGAAATTACGAGCCTTGTTTCATCTGAGACAGTGTGACTTACAATATGCTGAAAAATAATTATGGAATTTATGCCCAGTGGTAGAAAAATCCAAACTGAATGCTTGAAAATATGCTATATAGAATATGGACTGTCTTTAGTTTGTTCTGATTAGAATTTGTTTGTTGTTCAAGGTTACTTTACAGATATGCATTATGTGAAGGTGACTTCTTCCCTGTCACACTGAATGTCCTCGTATCCACTCTGTCCTCTCCATCCAAATTCACCATGTACCTTTCAAAGCAGCGAGGGAATCTGAAAGCTTGAAAGGTACTTTGGTGATCACAGTGCAATCTGAAACATTTGATTTTAAGCTGGGAATTAAATTGGGTGTAACTACACTCGCATAGAATATTTGTTGGTCAGATGTAGCTCATTGCAGAAATGCCGCATTGTGTTTTTGCTTCGTCTTGCTCCTATATCTTATTTTTTTCCTTAAATAATTTAATATTCAGCAACAGTGGTCTCAGCAATAGGTCTTGAAATGATAGAACTTTTTTTTCACTATAAGAGCAGCAAAGAAAATAAATGCACTTATAAGGGAGTTAGTGATGTCAGGCTCGTCCTGTAGTAGAAGTAACGTGAAGATAGGTATGAGCTGCTGTCACTTGTCTCACAGACAAAGCATCGCATATGGCAGTGTCTTCGGATGTGTAGAAGACAATGTTTTTTCCAAGGTTGAGAGTCAGGAGTATTGAATTTTTCACACCGTGTGTGTCACCTGCAAGCCAAGCTCTGTCTCATTTCTGTGTTCCTGTCATCACTGGGGACAGTGATTGATGTAGTGTAATACTTCAGCTACAGTTATGATGGGGCAAAGCCAGTGTAATGCACCTATATGCTATTGTAGAATACCTAATGAAACTTTACTGCATAAAGATCAACAGGCCACTGCCTTAGTTACTTATAGTACTGTTCATTGTAAGCTCATTGTCCGATAAGCCATGAACTATTGTGACAGTGATGTGTCCATTGCCGCCATGAGCAATGTCTTCAAAACATCTTCTTTCACAAAACTACTGGTTGGATTTATTGAAATTTTATGTGTAGCTGCCTTGGAATAATGTTTACAAAGTTTGTTCACAGTTTTCAGAAATTTTGATTTTTTTCATGTCTTTTTTTTTTTTTTAACTAAAGTTTTACATATTAAAAACGTGCCTTTACTTATACTGGGCCATAATTGGATGGCTTTTAACGTGGGAATGCTTTGAGATATCAATATACTTACTACTGAGTACTGATAGGAAGTCCTATATGGACTTTCATTTAATTTGTTGAGTTACCTGCTGCTGGTTGAAAGTACCACCTACTTCTATTGGGAGATTTATCTCCTGCATCAAGACCATAAGATTCTAACATAGTGACAGAACTTGAAAACCTCACAAATTCAACTTGTTATTAATTCTTGATAGAACATGCTGGTGAGCTACAGGGCCATTGGTCCTATTTTTTTTAATCTGTTTTCAGAGTGAGCTTCATCCTTAAGGATTACCAGGTATGTTCATCGAATCCAAATTATAATACATCACACTCACACAAAAAAGGGAAATTCAGAACTGACGTGGCACTTCTACAACCTGCACATCAGGTACACATTTTCAAACCACAAACATGCCTTACAGTGTAAACAAATGAAAATGCATCTCATTATTTCAGTAATTTTGGAAGTTAAGCAGTAAAAAGGCTGTCACAATGGCATGCGAGTTTTATTGGGGGAGAAAATATTTTCTCTACATCTCCTGGTGTTTTTTTTTTTGTCTCAAAGTGAAACTCCTGGGGGGCAGCCTGAACTACCATGGCAGTTTCTCTAAATGTGAAAGAGCAGCAATGATAATAAGGTCCTTTTGGATCACTAAACCCCTCACCCTGTCAAGAAAACTAAGGCTATAAACTCCGGGTCACTTGTATCTACAGCGTTGTCCTTACGGTCACTACTCAAAAACTCCTGACTATAGGTCAGGGCCAGATAGAAGACTGACCAAAAAATATAGAGCGTTCCATGAGATATAGTTTCCCATCTCTACACTCATCTAATGCAGCACCTCCATTACTGCTGCACAAAACTAGTGGTCAGATATACCACACCACTCCCTGACAGACCTAAACTGCTCTGCTTTGTATAACTTCATTAAGACAGCAGATCCCACATGTATGGAGCAGAAGGATTTCACCACAGATATACTGCCCGAGCCCCAAAGAAAGTTAAAATAAATGTAAAATGCAAATTTATGCGGCAGTCCTCCAAAATCTAATCAGATCAGCTACTATGGAGGAACGCACAACAGGTTTCCAAGGAAATCTGTTTTGTAAGAATTAGGTTCCTAACATGCATTGTCCTTCAATTACAGTGTTCAAAGGACTGTGCCTACGCAGGTTAATGTCATATTAATGGCATTAAGTCCCACATGTACTGCTCAAACTGGGGGAAAAAAGGAGTAAGTAGCAATTATCTGCTCTGTTCTTATGAATTCAACCATGCTGACAATTTTTTTTATGTACACCTACCTCATTTTAATTCAACATCAGTCAGATTTCAAAGTAAATGTTTTTGCATTGAGATGTGGATAAAGGTATTTAAGAATCATGTCAAACATACAGAGAAAAGTAGTGAAATCTAATAATGTCAAGCCTCATTTTATGTCACTGACATTGTTTAAGATGAACAAAAACACAGGCTATTTTCTGATTTAAAAAATACTATTTTTGTGTTAAAACTCTTCAGTTAATAAAATATATATCTGTAATATCTGTTTTACTTTCCTGTAAGTATTTCATAGATTATATTTTTAATATAAAAGACTTGAATTTTCTTATTCAACTCCTTGTTCATTCTATGAGTTTGGCAAAAGAATAGCCTATAATACTTGAGGGTTTTGTATTATTTTGTACAGAATGAACTCCCAAACTAAGACTGCGGTAAAATTTTCAGTGATATGCTTTGGCATCCCTTGTGTCTAG
The DNA here is from genome assembly GCA_037367295.1 of Apogon hyalosoma. Taxonomy (NCBI): domain Eukaryota; kingdom Metazoa; phylum Chordata; class Actinopteri; order Kurtiformes; family Apogonidae; genus Apogon; species Apogon hyalosoma. Next base: position 3,232,870 of record JAPQRP010000008.1, read on the forward strand.
AGGCAGATGCATCCCAGCATGTTGTAACGTTGCTGTAATTTCTCATTTTACCTTGATAATAACTACCTCGCCTTAACTTAAACTTGCATCATTTTAGAAAGCTGTTGACCATGACTCATGCTCTATTTTCTAGTCTCTCACTTTTTTTTTTTCCTTATCTGTCTCCATATTTTTTTCTTTCCTTCCACAGATCCCGTGCAGTTTTGGAAATATCTAACAAGATTAAGAGGTGAGCGCCACGTAAGTCTCTCACCCATGACTACCCGTTTGAGACACAGAAAGAGGCCATTTCTATGGAAATGCAATGTTTACACGCATGGAAGAAGTCTATTATCTGCCATTTTGAAAATGTTAAGAGCACAGTGCTTCCCGGGGTTTCTCTGCCATAGTGCTTTCAGCGTCTTATCCCTTGTTTTTCTATTTTTTCCCTGTGCTTATCCAGAGGAAAAACAAATGGTGTAAATGTCCTTATGCCTGATTAAGCACAAACATTTTCTTTCTTCTTCATGTGTGTACAGCCACAGAGATATCTCACTAGTGTCTCCCAAAGTACCTCTACCAGCAGCTGAATGGAGCCTTTTTCACCTTGAAAGCATTTAAATGGAGATGGTGGTACTGGGTCCTTCTCTCTCCACTTTAGCAAGGTGTGTCAGGAGTTCAATGGGGTTTTGTGGAGCGTGAAGGTATACAGCGGAAGCAATGTGTCCACTGCAAGAGAATAAAGTGATAGCAAAGCTTCGACAACAACTCTCATCTCAAAGAACGGAATCTACATCTCTTGAGATTGTGAGTGTACATCTTGTCATGTCTAGCTTTGATTTCAAGAGTCCTTTGCTTACTTCAAATATGTGTTAGGATGAACGCTGCAGTCCAAGCATGAAAATGCAGGCGATAAATCATCTGTCTATCTCAGTAAGAAATCACTTTTTTCTTGCAATCTCTGTAAATGTGACTAAATAATGCATACTACATTTTGTCTTCTAAGACCATGAGGCTCTGACCAAAACATGTACTGCATTCCAAAGACAGCAGGCAAATAATAAATACTGCATTACGAGTTGTGTAAATTTTTTAAAGTTTATAGACAGAATGTTATGAGGGTTGACTGACCTTTGATAAAACAAGGTTGCACACCACAGTTCAAGCTTCACAATTGATAACATGGTTGTTACTGGGGATTGCTTGGGTATTCAGTCATTGTCTCCTTCCTCTGCAAGGTCCAGATGACACTTCCTGCCATCAAACTTAAAGACATATAGGGCAGCATTTCAGGGTGATGGACAATGCCCTCTGGCCTTAAACAGGTGGTGTGGTATTCAGTGTGTACAGCACAATCACTACAAAGTGTTCACTGACCAGGCCTTTTGCAAACAATAGGTACTTGTAAACAGGTACTACAGTGTGATTTGCTGCCTTATGCACTGAACTTCTGACTATATAACCTTAATACCTTATGATAGTATCAATGGTAATGTGTGGTCAGAGCAGAATCAGTCATTAAACAATCATTAAAGTGAAAGAAAACAGTGTTACACTGCTTTTCATTCAGCTTCACCTGCATTTAATATTTGACACATTTCTAAATTTATGAAGTAGAAATGTGGGAGAGATTTTTACTTAAATTTCAACAAAGATAGGCCAGCTTCTTGACCTTGATTCAGATCTTCAAGTCAAAATGGTATTTTCTAATTACAGGCAAAAACCTGTGAGTCCAAAACTAAAATATAGCACCATAGCCTTGCTCTGAAACTCAAATCACCTACAGTTAGAAGATGCTTGTTTACTGCTGCCTACATTCTTCTTTTCTGGACAATATGTGCAACATTGTTTTGGGGAAATACAAAAATACTATGTATTATTATATCGGCAACAAATTATATTGCTCACTCTGGCTTTTTTAAGTTAATATACTTGGATAAAACCCAATATTGTTGAATTATTGGTTTTATTTTCAAGGCAGTACTTCAATCATGCACTTGGCTGATAAACACTAAGCTCTTTGACAGAGGTTTGCCACTCGCATTCAGATTTGGGCTTTGTGGTCAGGACACATGTCTACTCTGTCTACCCTCACTAAGGCTGAGCATGCCTGGTGTTGAACACACTGTCACACACACCATCTGTTACCTCCAGCACTCCTGGCTTGGACAAACACGGTTATGAGTAGGTAATGGTGCAGACAAAACTTGTGACCTTGACACTGTCTCCTATGTGTGATCAACAGAGAGAGAGGGAGAGAGAGAGAGAGAGAGGTAGATTGATGAGAGCCAGTGGCCCTTTTGATTTTGGTTTGTGCGAGAAAGGCAGAATCCCACGTTGCCTGGAAACATGTCTGTCTCCCTGTGTGATGAGAGATGGAGTCTTTCTCTGCCTCGCTTATCTTATTCAACTTCAAAGATAAACATCAAATCACCTTTACTCAATAAATGTAGGTTCCTGTTTTTAACCTTATACTAGGCATCAAATGCATTTTCACCACAATTATCTATACCATATGCCATTTTCTGATGGATTTCTCTATTTAATCTTCTATTCACAGAAAGGTTCTTTTCCAGACGTTAAAGCTGTAGGTGTGTTCTATAGATACAGTCGCTTTCTTTTGCGTCTTCAGGCCTCAAGATAGATGTCTGTAAGCACACTGAATAACTCAGGTTTCCTCAGGTGTTATTATTTTATTCCATGTCTGTAACATCCATGGTACAGAAACATGATTCATGAACATGGTTTTACTTGATGAATTTTGATTATTGTCTATTTAGGATAAATTAAAGCAAACAATGCTATACAACAAACAAAAATAGCCATAAAGAAGATATGTTTTCATCAATACAATTTTAAGTCTGCCTAGCATAAGTTATGCACTGTTGCCCATAAAACTGGAATATAATATTTGTGATGTTTATCATGAAATGATTGTGACAATGTGATTTATTCTTGACAGATATTAAGTGTAACTAGGACTCAGTATATAATCATTATATCAGGTCAAAGGTGATTACTGATGTGAAAAAATAGGAATAAAAAGAGGAACGTGTAAGAAAACAAAATTACTTCAACTTTATAGGCAGCAGTGTAGTATGCTTTCAGCTTTTGCTTTGCAAAATATGCAACAATTCATTGTAAAATCACTCTTTTGTGTAATGTATATAAACCCTGTGTTGATGCTATGCTGGTCATGTGTTATTACAGGTTCAGTGGTTTCAGCCTGAGCCCAGACATGAGTCATCATTTACAATAGTTGTTACTGTTATCTAACTTCATTACATAACTTTATATTGTGATAGTTGTTTGATTGCCATTAAATTTGAATCAATTTGCTGGGCTCTGCTATTGTTAGAGATCATATTTTACTTTCCAGTTTTCTGTGTGATGTTATTACATCATATTTTCAACATTGAGTATGGGATTACTGTAATTTATTTAGTGCAATTTGTATATGTTCCTGAATAACAATAATAAAAAAATCCTTCTCAAATCAATAGCACCTTGATTGAGTTAATAACATTATGATTCTCTAGATTTTTATGTTACTGAAGGAGGGTATGTGGCATGGTTTAACCCTTTATCGAGCAAGTGACTATTTTTGGTCATTTCCATAAAAATTAAATATGGGGCCAGTCCCGTGCCTCAGAGAGGTCAAGAAGCATGTTTTTTTTTTTTTTTTTAACCTTATACAGTGATTCAGAGAGATTTTAGAGACATTCTGAAGCTGTATATAGTGAAGATGAGTGATTTTTGTCAGTTTATTACCTTATAACAGTTGTTTTATTGCATGTTTTATGCCAAAAGGAGGGAGACTATTGTCACACCAACTGACGAAGAGGTAGAAGACAATAACTAATAACACACTCAGGCTGAAATTTTGAATTTCAGAATATTTCAATGAGTGCCCTATAAAGGATTAAGGTCAGATTAAATCTATTCATTTATAAACTAGAGTTAGACAGTTATAGTGCACATATTAGTTATTCTGCTTGCTGTTGTTAAAGAAATGACCAGGGACATATATTTTTCATCTTCTACCGTTTGAAAAATGTCACTTGTCCTGTACTATCCTGTACTTCAGTTTTATTAAAGCTTTGCGCTTTTGAGTTACAACAAAAAGCTTTTCACAGACGAGGTCTCTACAATACTATGAACTGTGCAGCTGCCATAAGAATAATCTAACAGAAAAAAACATCTATTGAACACATCATACTCTGATGGATGAGATCCATCCAATCTGAATGAATGTGTTCACTTTACACCCCCTTCATACAGACTCGATTTAGCCATCGTACACAATTATTATTCGATCTAGTGCTGTGAACACTGTGCCGAAAATGGTTTAATTTCACCCTCTTGATCAATAACATCTGATACAGCCCATCTCATTCTCATCTCACGGTGAGGCACTGCATTTATAATGCTATTGACAATATTGAGCAGTATTGACAACGAGGGAGGAAAAGCACCTCAGGTGGTGGGCAGGAATAAAGTGCCATTTCTGTACAGCTGCAGATCTTTCTAATTGCTTTTTCTACTATGAACATAAAAATAAAATAGCTGCTTGTAAAACTGGAGCCCCTTGTTTAAACTGTCTGACTTCAACTGCTGATCTTTTGGCTGAATGTAGGTCTTGCTGAGAAGGATTAATATTAGATAAAATACAGAAACACTGGCAAAGAAGCTATACATAAACTGTTCAGAATCAGTTCTGTAAGACAGTGAAGGCATCTAGAGGATTCATATTTTCTTTGGATTGCTGTGAATGAGTATTTGTCAAATGTGCGCACAAAGGACACTGTCATATGTTAATAAAATGAAAAGGATTTAAGGCAAAACAATAAACTGCTATATATTGACAGTATAAAAACACTAGAGGAATTAATTAAATAACAGTGTGCACACAATATCAAAACGTGCACTGTATATTTTCCTCTGCAAAAAAAGAACACTATAGGTAATGATAATCCACCTAAACTGTCCTTGCAAATGCATGCATATAAATTATGAATTAAATGCACAGTCTTCCAGGTCAGAGTTTTACTGCTCCGACCTGGTGTTTGATAGCTATATCTCCAGTCAGACTCTCCCAGGGCAGCGGAGTGGAGAGGAGAGGAGAGGAGAGGAGGGGCTGTGCTGTTCCGTGCTGCACCGTGCAGCCACTCACTTCTGGCTCGAACCTCCACCTTCTATCTCTGAACTTGTCCCGCGTGAGGATGGATGCTTTACCCCGCGATCCGTCCTCCTAAAGTATCGGAGGAATGGTGTGTCGTTGGAAAACCTTCGGTAATTGGAATGTCTTTGGGCGTCGATGATGTTTGCAATTGGTGACTGCAGAAATTTCCAGCGTGTCGGAGAGTAGACAGACCACAGCTTAGTGGTGCGCTTTTGGAGAAGAAGAAGAAGAAGAATGGGCATGTGAATGAGATTTTTTTTTTTTTTTGTCGTTTTTTTGCGGCTGAAATAATTGCTTTGGCTGTTTTGGTTCACTCAAGTGTAAACGGTAAATTGTCAGAAAGTCTCACAAGTGAAAAGAGGATTGATTGGTTAATTGATTCCCTGCTTTTTTCCCGTTAGAGGTGGAATTCATGCGCCGATAAGCTTCCGGGGCCAATATGCCAGAATGGGTCCTCTACAGTATTTATTTCTCTCTGGACTTCTGTACACCCAAACCGAAGGTAAGTTTACGTACACGTCTGCACTCTGTGATGCGTTTGGAAAACCATGTCTTTGCTCCATGCTGGGCTGCAAAAACGCGCAGTAGTTGTGACTTAAAGCGTATTTTACCCACGGTTTTACCACATGCTGTGCTGTCTCTGTTGTTCCTCTTGAATTCATGCACAAAAAAAAATAACAAAAAAAAACAAAAAAAACAAAAAAGCCTCATAAGCAAAGCGTTGTTAATTTAGTCTTCATTTAAAAATGTGGTTCCACTAACTGTTAACGACTTTGGGAGATTAAAGTTTATTTATTCATAAGGGCTGCAATAATTGAACACATTTGTTACTTAAATACAGTCTCTGACAGCTTTAAAATTACCAGCATGCCCGTGAATATATCCAAGATCAAGAGCTCCTATGGGCACAATAGAACTTCCTTGCCCTCCTTGCTGTGTATTTGAAGGTTATGCATACCTCCCTTCCTTTACAATTACAGTGTATGTAAGTGTAATTGTTTTATCTGAAGTTATTGACAAAGGTTGCCCAGACTGATGATGGAGCTGTAGTTGAGATGTCTAATGTGCTGTGGAAAAGATGCTTATTCATGAAGTCTGGAAACTCAGCCCTGGCTGATCGGGTCTTCTGGTAATTCATCCACGGTGGAGATACTGTACATATCCACAGAATCAGCTGGACCCAGGAGACGTCCAAGTCCCCTCACAGGAATGACCGTTCTTATCATGAGATACTGGGTACTAATATGTCTCATTGAGCCTCTTTACTGTCAGTGTGGTACATGAGGCTCAGGTATCATTTGGGTGGTTTGAAGTACAGAGTTTCAAGACAATGTGGCACAGCACATGTTTACATTCATAAAATCCAATCTCAGTTCTTATTACTGTAAATAATTCCTCGATAGTGTACAGATTCATCAAAAAAAAATGAGGCTCCACTCGTAAATAATGTTGCTGATATGCTGTGAAGGGTCTCTTATGTTTTGTTCAACCCTTTTCAACATACACGAAGGTTGAATCTACTCAAATGTGGTGCATTGTCTCTCAAAAATAGGATTAACTGTGGGGCTATTATTATTGGTCAGTGTTAAATTTTGCAGATTCGGCAGTTAATGTAATTAACTTGAATTTCAGTAAGCAATTTAACCGCTTGGATTTAGTGTTTGATAGTCAATGAAACATCTGTGAGTAGGGAGCCTACAGGACATGTCAGTTGGCAGTGCATAACTGACTGTCCCTGTGGCAATACTGTATCTGTGATCTGTTAGGGAGGCATGACTGTCCTGTGTGTAACATATTATATTACAGATGTAAAAGGTGCGCCGCGCTGTTTAGGATTGTGACTGAGGTGGCTTTAAAATGAAAGAACAAATCTAAGAGACAGTTTTATATTTGACAATCATAAAAATGACGTGGTTCTTCACCAGAATAGTGGTTATTGTGAGCCTTATAATAGGCAGTTGTCACCCCAAAGTGCTTTCAATCAGAAAGGCCCCTGCTTGTTAACTGTATCACGTCAATGTCCAATTTTCACAGCAAGCCCCTCAGTTTTCTTTCAGCACCATGGACAGATCCCCACGTACAAGCCAGCTAGTGGAGCCTGTGTTGATCCTGTACAAAGAACCGGCCCTCTGTGGCAAAACAGTTTCCATTTGCAAGCCAGAAGTCCTCCGCACAGGACTGTTTAGCTTTAAAAATGCCTTCATTAAAAGTAAAGGGCCACATAAACAAACCAAATACCCTTCCATTTTCTATCCCTACTTATTCATATTCAGGGTCATGGGAGCTAGAGCATGCATTGAGCAAAAATGAGGAAGTCTCGCTGGATAAGTTGCCAGTCCATTGCAGGCCTGAATGAGTGACAGGACCCCACAGGACCTTGCTGCTAGATAACAGTACCAACCACTGAGCCCATGTGCCACCCACAACTTAAATCATCTAATTTAAATTCAGTTGTCTGACAGCACAGATCCCAAACTGTACATTAGCCACAGTGGAAACCAGATAATGGGGCATCCAATTAGAAAAAGTCAGTATTCCATAAAATGTGTTTGTGTGCCATTGTGCATCCACATAAATACTGTTTACCCGGAGACATATGTATTAGGTTTTAAAAGCATGTTAAAAATATAATTTATCATCATGGTTTGGTGCGTTGGCACCAGCAAATGGAATGCTTTTGTCAACAAACCTCTTAACATATATAAAGAAAGTCACATCAATTTGAATCATTTGGTACTCCATTTTGCATTGTAGCAGACAGTCATAGTGAGCAATTTGCTGTATTTGTCAGCACCAAAAGGCAAAAAGTATGTGCAATAAAATTATTTCTACAACAAATTATATTACTCACTTACTCATGCTTTTTAAGTTACTATACTTCAACAAAATCATATATAAATAGTTGAATTAGTGGCTTTATTTTCCAGGCAGTACTTCAGTCATTCAATAGACTGATGAACCCTGAGCTGTTCGACAGAGGTTTGCCACTTGCATACATATTTCTGGTTTGTGGTCAGGACACATGTTTGTAATTGTCTGTTTCTGTCAGCACCAAAAGGGGAAAAAAACCTGTGGAACATTTATTGTTTTGTCATTATGATTGTTATTTGTATTTCTTTTTTTTTTTTTTTTTCAAATCTTTATTTTCTTGTACCAATGCCAGTCCAAAAAGCCTACTTCAGTGACCCTAACATCAAACACAAAGTTTGTTTGCATGTGGAGAAAGGAAAAGACCTTTTAACACAGATATTATAATGTGCTCATAGACCATGAAACGGGTGAGAGCTGTGATATCTACAAACAAACACACTACAAATGCATTTAGGTCATTCCTCTGTGACATTTAGAGGTGGCATTAACAAAACTGCATTAAATTGACCTAAGGTGTTCACATAGTCAAAGAAATGGAAAACCTGAGCAGAATTGGGGTTGTTAAATGTGGTGGGGTTACACCAATTATGCTTCTTTTCTTATCAGTATGGTAAGGATTTGGTGTTCTAGTGACATTTGCATAGGAATGAGTCTCCAATAGACATATTAAACCATGTTATTGTGCATTTTGTGTCTTTATATTATAAGGATGAAGAAATTAGTTGTATTATTTGCACATCTCCAATATTACAAAGTGGAAAATCAAATGTAGCAGTCTCTGTTCTACACCCACTGAGACAACATGTTTGATGATGTCAGTGTTTGATGGAACGTGTTAATGAAAAAGCTAATGAGATGTAATGACTCTTCATCTCTTGTCTGTGAAAGTAAATAAAGGAGCCAGAGTACTGTAGTATCAGAGCATATAGTACAGCCAGTAAGGGTCTAATCGACTTCCCAATCATGGACTGTAATAAGATCCTATAATATTTTCTTCTATACTATAATTGCGGATTGGTGAAACCCCATTGTGTGCTATAAAAATTAAACAACAGTATGAGATCTTAGGAAAAAGGGCTATTTATTAAAGCTTTCCATTAAAGAGTGAGCAATAATAGACTTTCAAAAACCAGTATAATAGCAATAAATTAGAGCAAGCAAAGGCTGATTAACTAATCATGCAGTATAACCTCATGAAAAATTGGCAATGTTGTAATTGAAGTCTTTGACTCAATTAGAAGTTGAACAGCTATTAAACTCAACATCAAAGTTAAGGTAATGAATGCCTAAATAAATAAATCTGGATCACTGAACATGAAAGTAAAGGCCATTGGTCGATAGGCTAAATGTCAAAAAATATGTCAGTCTATAAAATATGTGAATCTAGGCACAGTTTTTAACTTCCTCAACTCTTACTTTCCCCCAAAGTCAGTAATTGCAGTTAAGAAGATTAATATAAGCCATTGGCCACTATTGGAGGCAGGTTTCAGCTAATACCAGTGGTTTGTAAAACGTCTTACTGGCACTGATTAATCAGCCACAACGATTAATTGGCCTATATATTTTTGCTGCATACGTACAGAAGGTGTAGATCCACAACAGCTTTTTTTTTTTTTCCTTTGGAGGATAATCCTTAATAATTAGCAGCCATTGCTAGACAGACGTTATTTCACTCGCACAAATGAGCTTTTTCTTGATCTTGAAATAAACGATTAACTTCCCATACATTAAGCATACCAGAGCTAAAATGCATTATTTATTTTATATAGAGTCTTAATTTATCTGGATATTTCCCTCTTTTCTTTGCGTTTAGGGTCTCGTCTACGCCAGGAGGACTTCCCTCCTCGCATTGTGGAGCACCCCTCTGACCTCATTGTGTCCAAAGGGGAACCAGCCACCCTAAACTGTAAGGCAGAGGGACGTCCAACCCCTACGGTGGAATGGTACAAAGATGGAGAGCGCGTTGAAACTGACCGCGACAGCCCCCGCTCGCACCGTATGCTGCTGCCCAGTGGGTCTCTCTTCTTTCTACGCATTGTCCATGGGCGACGAAGCAAACCTGATGATGGCAGCTATGTTTGCGTGGCCCGCAACTATCTCGGCGAGGCCGTAAGCCGGAACGCATCTCTAGAAGTAGCATGTAAGTCTGAGTTTCCATCATGCCCCTTTGGGCGCACACACAACAGTAATGCCTCTGTCAAGCAGCTCTGTGTTGCATGGAAGAATGAAAAAAAATGTAAGCAGCTGTGCAAAGGTAATAGGCAGCATGGATAGAGGTTGGTAACCTTTTTGTGGTGTGTATGAGATCATGAAACTGTTAAAATTGTATCTGAGAAAGGTGGCGTATATGATAAATTAAGCATAACATTTTGAGGTGTCTGTACGAAGGGACAGGGTTAGAAGGTGTCATGTGTCATAATATGTGTAACGTCACCTATGTGCTGCACTTCTAAGAGTGAGTATGTCTGGCATGCTAGGGGTTTTGCGTAGCAAGATGTGCACACGCAGTATGTGTGTGAATATGTTTTCCGACTGCTAGTGAGACCTGCTTGGATGACCTGTTTGAGTAATGTATGGGCAGAACTGTAAATCGCTCTAGGGAGAAAGAGAGAAAGGGGGCAGAATTTTAACCTAGCTTACTCCCTTTCACTGTTTGGATTTGGAAAGATGCAGCCTGCTCCCAGCCAGTTCTCTCCCTGTGTGGGAGAGAGACGCTCTGGGCTATTCACATTTCCATTATGTGCTAAACTGAGCTGATTTCTTGCCATGAACAAGATGCACACACGCTTGGACGCACACACAGATATACATGCATGCACACACAAACACCCACACCGTCTCTCCTGCTCTCTGTTTCTCACTCTCTCAGGGATGCACTACACAAGCAGCAAATTGGGAATTCCAGACAAACAGAATATTGCAATTTCATATAAAATTTGGAGAGCATTTACTTAAGCACACATTTCTTTATGCTTACTCACTGATGAAATTGTTTCTGTGGTGGGCTTTCTCTGTTACAATGCTGGAATTAGCCTGTGGACATGTTGCACATAATGACTTAAATATTTCTTGTGATAAGACTTGGAATAGACTAGTCTCCTTGAGAATGATGGCCTTTACACTGCTGCTGTGACATGTTCTGATTTGTCACCCACTTTGGATCTCTATTTTCAAGACATGGAATGAAAAGGAAGAAAGACAAACTAAGATAACAGCCCTGAACCTAATGGTGACACATTCCACAAACTATCTGATGTCTTTGTGTCTTTTTGTGCACCACATCCTTTCTTTTTCTTATTGCTTTTTCCTCATTCGACACTTTTATTTACATTGTCTTCTTTTACCGGTGCTGCTTCTTCTCTCTTGTTTCAAATCAATAATGTGGAACCGTCTTGGAAATATTATTGCTTACAGAAATTCAGGGTATACTGTATGTGTGAGTGTTAAGGGATACTGCATTGATTTGTTCAACGATAACAATTTGCAGTTACAGCTGGGGGAGTATCTTACATTATATCCTCAGCTGTAATTACAATTTACTTTGTACTTTACATTTACAGTGTGCATCTTAAACAGTACAGTTGGACTCTGAATAGTGAACAATTCTCCATCTTACAGAGACCAGAGACCTAAAACTGTCGTTATGCTGTCAGGAGACAAACGTTATGGCTCCTTCACTGATTCCCATGACTGAATAGAGTCTGACTTTATGAACACAATGACTGTGTCAGACTGATTTTGTGGGGATTTGTGGATCCTTCTTAAAATACAATAAAACTCATTTTTATTTTGCTGCCCACACCAGCATTCAGAATTCATTTTCGGAGTTAACTATCACATTTGCAGTCATTGTTATTACTGACACATTTTCAGTTGCTTGAAGGGCAGTTAGACGCATATGGGTGGGAGCAAAATAATTAAACACGAATATATATTTTTTCTTTAAAAAAATGAACTACCAAACATACATACATTTAATATTTGCTTGTTAATATACACAGTGATAACTTTATCTCACTAGAGCAGCTTTAATGTTTCTGAAATTTGGTCATATGTTTTCTTGATGATAGTAAACAATCCCCGGTCTTTTTTAGGTCTTTTAATGAATTTGTACAATTGTGCATTTTATTGTATGCATTTGGTCCAGTTGGAAGATCAGTATTTATGCATAGTGTGTACCTAATCCCCAAGAAAGTGTTCGTTTTAATTTTCTGGATGGCATCACATGTATTGTGTACGCTTGTAAAATTACATGCGTTTCCAAAAATGCTGATTGAACTTTAAATCCCCTTGGTAATGTGGTTTTCTTATCACAAATTAGATTATATTAGATTAGATTAGATTAGATTAGATT
>JAPQRP010000008.1:3249536-3270533 GCA_037367295.1 Apogon hyalosoma
ATTAGGGTCCAAATACACAAATAAATGAACCAAAGACTAATAAAAGTGGGTTTAGCAAAATATGACCCCTTTAATGAGCATTGACATGTTCAGTATGTTAAATATAAGAAAATAGTCGTTTTTCACTGAGGAATTTGATGTAGAGAGACATTCATTTGGAAGCTGCCAGAATAAAAATGTAGGTCTTTAAGGGTTAACATAATAGAAATAAATTAAATGACAAGATATCCACAATTTAGTCACAGTTTTGTCACAATTTTTAATTATTATCCAATCATAGGTACAGCAAATGTAGTGTAAAAGTGCATTGAAATCTGTTTTATCTGCAAAGGACAGTTCTACCTTGAAACAATCTGATGGAAATGATATGACAAATGTTTTTGTTTTTTTTTTTTCCTTGCATGACAGATACCGAGTTGAATTTGTTTTAATACTGATATCTTTTCAGCAGAGACACAATATGAAAAATACATATAAAGTTGTCAACCTGACCTACAAGCGTATAATTCTTTTTTAGCCGTAGGTGATAATCACACTGAAAAAAAAAAAAAAATCACAAACGGCAAATCTTTTTACCTCTGTGGCTCTGATCATTCACACTGAAACACTTTTTTTTGTCACGGGGCATCTTGCTGTTGCTTGGCAATATGTAATTTACCATCAATAACTTGTGCTCCGGCAAGCTACAAATAACAATTTACAGTGGCTACACTAAGGCAATCAAAAACGCAGCAGTACGTGAAACACAACTCTGAAAATGTACCCAAGAATTCAAGTGCTCTCACTAATGCATGGTGTTTGTGTTTGTGTTGAGGCAAGTTTTGTCATTTAAATCTAATATTGTGGCTCAGCTTGATCAGTAACAAACACTAGTAGCTTTTTGTCCATTTCTTTTGTTGAAAGCTCTTTTGATTGGCGAACAGAAACAAGCTACCCTGGAGTGTTTATCTGCACAGACTGAAAATTCTCACTCACAGGATGTGCACAAAATGAGAAAATCATACTATGAAATGTACCCAGATTTACAAATATACCCCACTTCTTAAATGGCATTGATGTGTTAACTGTCTTCAATGGAGAAGATGTGATTTTATGAGCAGAAAACACGACAATACCACTGCCATGTTTGTGTTGCTTTTCATTTGTACCCCTCTGAATTGAGACTAGATGAATCTGATGCCTCTGACTACATTATTTATTAGCCTGTATTATTAACAAAAATGGCTACCACTGCTTCGATACAGTTTTTGCAGCATTTAGATGTTTCTTCTGCTTAAGGTGTCCTTAACCCTCTTACAATGGAAATATAGGGGTGGCCAGGGTAGGCAAGTGGAACTAATTTATGCATATTTTTTGGCTGAAGACAGTGAGATAAGGGGCTAGCATCTGGTGCTAACTGGACCATGCTCACTCCTTGGAGGTCTGTGCATTACGAGGTTCGGTAAGTTAGCTAAGGGCTAGCATCTGGTGTTAATTGGACCATGCAAACACCTTTAAGAGCTCTGGTGCACTTTCTTACAGTTGGTTGGAAGAAACATATGCCTGGTGTGAAGAGGCATACTAACTGGATTTCCTGTGTTAACGCTTGTTGTACCTTTTCTAATTATTTTAGGAAACAACTGTTCTGTATATGCTAATTCAACATGTTACACTCTTTCATTTGTATTTCATCATCCTGAGTTATTTTAATAATTTCACATGAGATTTATCACCATTGTCCAAAATGGTCATAAAAAAATACTGCTCTAATTCTTAAAATTTTATGTATTATGCTGTATTGTACCTTTGTACTTGATTTTAGTTGATTATTTTTTTGTCTTCAATTTGATTGTCTTGTATTAATCAGAATGCTGATTATGCTGCAGAACGGGTCAGGTGAACTTTAATTTAACATGGCTTTTAATTAAACATTGTCCTGATTCAGCACCACTCCCAAGTAAATGTCTAAATCATCATTCTAATTAAATTCCCATGTTCCCTTTAGGTAATATGCATGTTACACTTCAGTTTTAATAATACAAGACAACAATGCATGTATGTGTAATTATGAGGGGCCGTACAAGACATAATTCATTCTTACTCTCTCACATACATTTATTCTCCTCTCACATACACATATATTCTCCTCTCACACACATGTTGTCACTCTCACACACATTTATTCTTCTCTTACACTATAATACTTGACTTGAGAATATATGTATGTGAGAGTAAGAAGGAATTATGTCTTGTACGGCCCCTCATATGTAATTATTTAAAATTTCATGATTATACTGATGTTCATTCAGTTACTTAAAAACTCAATCCAAAAACATTGATTTATATACTGTCCTAACATTGAGTTAAGTTGATATGATAAGATTTTTTTTTGCTCATACTTGCCCATAGATGAACAATTTAACCTTCTATGATCCTACAGTTAAAATGTTTGACTATAAGACTGTAGGAAATGAAGTGTCCAGAATAAATTGTCAAAATAAAATAAATAAATTGTCAATAAAGGCCTTCCGACCAGGGGTTATAGTTGCTGTATTCTGTGTTAAGTCTGGTCTAATGACAGCAGCAGAGAGTGTGGTTCGTCAGTATCACAACTGTTGTGCTTAGGAAGTCACTAAAGGTCATTCCGGGTCAAGCTGTTCACATGCACCTGTCATAGCTTGTGACTGAGGATCCCTGTTATGAATAAACCAAATCTTCCTGTCCGCCAGACGTGCCCAACCTACAGACTGAAAATCCTCCAGCAAAACAGTGTGAAAGGAAGCAGCTGCCAGCTACTCCATATCTGACAGAGTTTTCCTACAGTGAGAGAAAAAAAATATGTTTACTGTCAAAGTGGCCTTGAGTTTTGAAGCTTTAGTTGCACCAGTGGAAATATCCTAAACCCAAATGCATTAAAATACAACCATAATGTCTTTGATTCTCTGATTATTAGCCATAAACTTGGTTAAATGCATGTTATACACTGGTAGTGGAAAGCATTCAGTAATTAATAACATACACATTAATATAAAAGCAACCAAACCATTTCAGAACACTAATGCAGGCATGTTTTGAACAGGAAAGAACGCACAACACAATCCATTTTCAGCATGACACATAACAAAATGATGAATTACACAACACCGTCTACCTCTCAAGGCTGTACGTTGTAGCGCTTTACACACTACATTATTGCCTATAATTTAATGCAGATGTGTTTCCACATTTGAATCTGAAATATGGCTATTCATCTCCTTTTAGATGAGTTGGCGTTAGCTTAAGCTACTCCATTAGCAGACCTTGAATGAGGCCTTCATACTATTACAGATACAGCTGTAACTTATTGCTGCTGTCATCTATGAAAGCTATGACCAAGTGCATCCTCCATCCTTTATAAACCTAACATCCAGGCATATTTCTTTAACCATTATGTAAAATCAGGTATAAATATTGGGCTTCATGGAACAGCCAGTGGTCAGAGAAAAGGGAAAATCACATTAGTTATATTTGATGAAGTCATGCTATCTGTGTATCTCTGCGTGTGTATGAGTGTATTTGCTCATGTGTGATTGTTTGTGCTGATGTGTGTGCATTTGACTGTGACAAGCCATGTCATATGTCTCTCAGCAGAATAATAATGGATCATAATTGTAGCTCTATGGTTCTTATTAACGCGCAGTCTCCACATAATGATTTATCTTGGTATGTGGTTAAAAATCCATCTTTTTTAGGCACCTATAGTTTCTTTACTGGTTTGAAAATATATTATCTTGATCCTTGTCTGGTATTCTAAGCAGTGCTGTATGCAAGTCATACCATTAAAATGTCTTTTCATGGTATAATGCCGCTAATTTGAATAATCTTATCCGCTCTGTTCAGTGGTCTCCAGTCAGACTGGGCTGATGAGAGTGAAGAAGATCACCAGACAGCCAAAGGGGCTCTCTGGTTGGTTTATTATTCATGTGGCTTACCCTACATTCTAACCCATCTAGGCCAAACTGCTGTTACAACTGCTAAGTGTTACCAGACTTCCGCCCATTCATTCACCTCCATCGCATCAGTTCCTCCAAGAATTATCAACCACTTCATCCATTGCATTGCCTGATTCACGGGGAGTGGAAAAAGCCACAGCAGGGGCAGCAACAAGATAACATCAGACTTCCCCAGTATACACCTCAGTGGGTAAAAAGGAAGGACGACCGGAAGCTTGATTAATTCATGAATCCATTTTGTGTACTATATTTCTTTTATCTAACCAGCAAACCCACATACTCAAGCATGTTTCCTACTTTTTTACCTGGCTCAGGTTATTCCATAAATAAATGCTGTATAGAGTGAGTGGTGTTATCAGGCAAAGTCAGTGCTTTTTACATTCTCAAAGTGCTGTTCTCCGATGTGCATCTGTTCATTCTGCACTGTCGCAATTACAATAAGCCAGCAAACAGAATTCTGTCACATCACATATTTGACATTTGTAAGGCAAACAGCAGTCGGTGTTGTCAGGGTAGAGCTGATGTGGCAAATCAGTTATGCTTAAAGAGCCAAATTAAACCCAGCACCGCCACAGAGAGCCACACAAGATAAACTGCAAAAAAAGGGGTGTCTAAAAATAAAATAAAAATAAAAACACTAAATCTGAGGAAAAAGGTACTCAAAACAAGTACAATTATCTGTCCGTGCAGCAAGATAATTTCATTTGACAAGACTCTTGAATTAATTCAGTTCAGTTCAATTCAGTTTTATTTGTAGAGCCCTATATCACAACAAGGTTACCTCAGAGGGCTTTACAGAATTAGTTGGATATAAACAAACAGACACTCAAATAAACAGTTGAGATTGTTAAATCTAGAAATAAGCACATCTACAGATTTATGAACACTTAAAATAAGAAATTAACTTTTAAAACAAGATAAATGATCTAACGCTTAGAAATCTAAGGGTTTTTTTTGTTTGTTTTGTTTTTTTATCCTGATAAGAGCCAAATAATTAGCATTTTATGGATTCCTGGATCAGTGGGGATTTACATGTTAATTACATAACAAGTTGCTTGCTAAAACAGTTTCACAAGTTCTTTTTTCTTACCTTTAGTGCGACACCTGGTAGCCTTTGTTTTCCACCCTTGTTTTTAGGTCTGGGTTGTGCTCAGTTGAGGTACCTCGAAGCAGCTCTTTAATGTGTGTCCATAAGAACGGAGTGGTAAATAATAATAATAATAATAATAATAATGGATTCGATTTCTATAGTGCTTTTCAAGGCACCCAGAGCGCTCTACATTATTGATCCATTATTCATTCACTCTCACATTCTCCCTCTGGTGGTGCCATGTTTTGTAGTGTTAAAACCAAAGTGATTGACAGACACATGTTGATAATAGCTCGAGTGCAGCCTGTTTTACATTGGGATATCTGTGCCCAGGCCCAGATTTCCAAAACTCTGTCACCCTCACAAAGTTCAATCATGTCCAACTGGGAGGCTGCTTCTTCTGTCTTTAAACAGTCTGATTCAGTAAATGGGTTGATGAGGAATGTGATCTGAGCTCGTTTTTGCCTCAGGTCACAGAATCTGTCCTCAAAACTTTGCTGCAGATTTTCAGTCAGTGTTGCATAGCAATGCTGTTCTCACCTCTGATACTGACGCTTCGGCCTTTTTTTCGAGATCTGTATGTAACTGCCTCTAGTGACGTGTCTAGTGACCGATATTCTCTGCTCCACGGCATGTCGTGACACCAGCAGGTCTGGCACAGAACTTCAAACTGACAAGTTCTGGAGCTAGGATAGCAACTATACCTTTAAGGCATGCCTTCACGTTATGTTCCATTCTGGCTAATATGACGCCAATGTGACAGTCTCAGAGTATTTTGTAAATTTGTGGGAAAAATATTTGTCTGACTTTTTCAAGCTGTTCACCTTGTGCTTACGAATTGCCAAGCCTTTTCCATGTTATGGTGGACAAAGGCTTTGACGTGACACAGTGATGTTTGGCAAAGTAGGTAAAACAGTCTCCCATTTCTTTCTATAAACAAATAAAACTCCTCCCATTCTGACAGAATTATCTTGTTTTCCTTTTCACATTTTTGCTTAGTTTTTTGTTTTCCCAACTCAGTCATCACACGCTCCTGTCAACAGTGCCAGCTTAGTTGAGGCATTCTCCTTGACCTTGTGTTTACATTCGTGTTACCTTCACGAAGTGTGGGACATTTATCTATTATCACAGAATCGTTATTATTATCCTATTAAGGATTATATATCTGTATCATATCATATCCAAACATATTTTAAAACATCACAAAAATATTTATTAAAAGAACAAAAAGAAAAGAAAAGAAAAGAAAAGAAAAGAAAAGAGCCAAACTAAAGGGTAGATGAAGGACAAGATGGCAAATTCAGAGAGAATTTGGAGTTTCCCTGAGATCTGAGTGGGGTATTTAATAATCATACTGGTGCTATCCATCCTTTGTCATAACCTCGAGTTTCTTTACTGCTCTGTGCTCTACTTTTAATAATTTGTTTTCTTATTCATCAGTCTTGTGACTCCACATTCTTCCAATAGTCTCTTGCATGCTCCCTGAGGTCGTCCCCAGTCCCGTCTTCTGATTGCTGCTTCATCTCCAACTTGGAGCGCAGTTTGTCCTTTGCCGTCTTTCATTTCCTCAACCTGGTGACCTATCTTTGGATTTTAGCTCAGCCCATTTTTTTTTTGTAAACCTATGAAGTTGGCACCATAAATCTGATCCTGTACACTTTCAGTCACTGTGTGCACTAATATATGTATAATTTATGCTCTGTCAAGTCTTATGCGCTTCACTATAACTTTACTATTTGTTGAGGGAGAGAGTGCTTTAGATAACGCTGATACTGAAGGTGAATTTATGCCCTTTTGAAAAATATTTTTCATTGTTTTTTTTTAAGAAACAGGTATTCTCAATGTAAAATACAGGTAACATCCATTTGACTATGCAGAATGCAGCAATGTGGAAGGGCTTTTTATAAAACAATTATGTAGCTGTGTAAAGAATGATGCTCTCATGGTTACTGAGTTAGCTTGGTCTCATGCTCCAGTAGTTAATGTGCACTAGTCCATTGCTGCAGATGTTGTCCGCATGGGGACTGGAACTGAGGAGTGACCAACAGAGCTCTGCACAGGGAGGGATGGACAGTGTGTTCCAGAACAGATGTTTCCAGCCTTTGTGCGTTTGTCATTTGGGCCTTAATCTGGTCAGTGAAGGGCATTAGAGTATATAGGAGTCAAAAGGGAGGGAAGCTGCATGAGTGGGGACCCAAGCTGTCTGCTCCCTCTGGAAGACCCCCCCCTCCTCCACTGCACATGCACACACACAACCTCTTCTAAATCCAAAAATTCACTCCTAGAGTCAAGCCCCTCCCAGTCAAATCCATACCCATGTACACATGCAAAGGAAATGACACACACTATGTAATTGGCTCAGAATTAGGGCACATGGTGTATTGTTGAACCTGTGGAGATTATGCATTATGCTTGAATCTGTAGAGATTATGCAGCACAGGAATATTATGACTCCATTTTCTCTGATTGCCTCTCTGTATTATTTCCCAGCCTGTGCTATGGTGTATATCCCACTCATTTAATCTTTTTTTTCTCTCCCTAATATTGTACCTGATTCTCTTTTCACTTGCCTCTCAATTCCCCTCTGCTGTTTTGCGACCTCCATCCCTCTTCCCCTACTGCACTCTTTCATTCTCCCCTCCTCACTCCACTCCCTCCCCACCCTCTCCTCTCTGCTTTTCTTCCTTTGGGCCTCTGGCTGTCTCCCCACAAGTGATGTTCTCCTGGCCAGATGATGCATGCATATCTCTTGTGTCTTCTTGATGCTAACTCACGTCGACATAAGCACGGCATTGTGGGATTCTGCTCTCGGTCATATTTCATGTAATGATGAAAATGATGATGGTGATGAGGAATCAGGGACAAAGGAGTGGGGTGCTTCTATTTTCTGCCCTTGTCTTTTCTTCAATATCAATCAGCACAGTGAGATCTGATGGTAGATAATGGGCGTTCATAGAACAAGTAGGAGGGATAACAAGTTTGGGTTTAAGTTTTGAGGAGTTCATTTTCACTTTCTGTATCTCATGAGGAGATGTGTGCAACACAAAGACAGATCTCCATCATTGTTTGCATTGGTAATCAGGTTCGAGTTTTAAACTGCACCACTTACACAGCTGCTAATCCCTTGGCCCTCATTTACTTTCTCATATCAGATTGTTTTTTTCTCATGGGCAGCCATGTTTAAATGAGCATTGTGTGTTAAGAGGCAGGGAGTGAAATTCATGCCTGGAAGAATAGCATTTTCTTTGTGTCTGTGCTAAAAGGAGAAGTGTGTCCCAAGCAAAAACAGGGAGGATTCAGGGAAAGAAGGAGGGGGTATGATTATTGTACTAACCGTGAAGAAGGAGGATGAGCTGGGGCTATGGCAGCCTTTTTGGCCCTGCAGCAGTGTGTTTGTGTATGTAAAATATGTTTGTGTGTGAGAGTAAGTGAGAGATGCGGGTGGCAGTGTGCACATTTTAGGAACTTGCTGGTATACAAAGCTGTGTCAGTGGATATAGCATCAATGGAAGAGAGATTTCTTCACAGTTTTCGCTACACCCTAATTAATCTGCTTAAACCCGCTAGGCCTGTCTCCGGCACTCTTAAACATCTGAAAAGCCTAGCAGCTCTGAATCCAACCAGGATTTTCTCCATGGGTGCCGGTGGAAAATCACTCTAGCCTAACAGCTGACAGCTTTCTGTCAGGGTGTGCAGAAATGCATATAAAGCAGAGACAAACATACACCTCATCATTTTCTATGATGGATGTAGGGTGAGGAGGTAGTTGTCATAAGGGTCATGAAGCCCCCTGAAACAATCAGGTTGTTGGTTCATATTGCCTGCATGCGTCCGCTTCCTATTGGAACAAAGACAGTTCCGTCCAACAGAGGAGGCAATTTATGGTGTGTAATGTTCCCTTAGCCTTGCCCCGGGCTATAACTGTGATCTGGATGTTACACAAATACCAATGACAAAGGGGTCACAGTCATTGTTTGTCTCTTAAACCTAATGTTTTTGCCTGAGCTGCTGTAAACATGTCTTGTGGAATTACCTTGTGGAATAAATCCAGACTGTATTGTCCACTATTTTGTGAGGGGGTAGCCACCTAACTTCATACATGTCTGTCAATAAAATAGGTTTTACAATACAGTATTCAATGGCAGCATTCTGCTACATTGCTTAAGATGCATCACATATTTTAATATTTCTCCTTTTAAGCTGCAAGTCTTTGCTACTGGGCTACAGATTCCTGCATTGAATAAATGTATCAAATCACAGGCAAAGATAAGGTTGCAGGGTTTTGGTTGCACTTAAGCAGATTATTCCATAATGACTGTTGAATAAAGGACTCATCTCAGAGGCAAAAATGAAATGTCAAATAGCAGTTTGGCATTATACTGCACTATCTACCGCATATAAACTGATAGAGTGCATACTGTATGCTTTTGGGATTTGGCAAATTAAACTTAATTGTAAGTCTATACATAGTAAATAGAATATATTGATATTGCAGATTACAATTCTTTTACACCTGCAGTGCAATTATTCCGTTTGATGAATTGCAAAACTACCATTGTTCTGGTTACTTATCCAATCAATCAAGGTAATGGCTACAGTATATAGTAATTGAAAGCATAAACTTTGCAGCAGTATTTCATGTGAAAGGGGCAGAGGTTATCTAGCCAATCACGATAATGGATCCAGTATTGTGCTGCTTATCTTAATACATTTGGTTCTGTGGAGCTATACCTGCACTTACTGTTGCATTGTGAGCAGCATGACTCTAGAGAAAAGCAGTGACAGTATGTGTGGTTCACCCTTCTTAGGTTGTAGCTCGATTCATCCGTATTAAAGCTTTTTGGTTTCTAAATACAAATAATCTAATTATGCTTCAATATTAAAATTATAATTTGCACGTCTAGTATGTGGAAGGAGCAGACAACCACAATCTTTCAGGGCTTTTAAAATAATTAATTTGTATTTTTGAGGTGTGCCAATTGTTGAGTGAAAAATGGCAGAGAAGATTAACAAAACGAGTCCATTCCTGTAATTTGCTAAGCCAGAAAGCACTGTTACGTGTGGGTTTAAGTAATGTATTTAGTAACCTGCTTCCTCACTGTGTGGTAAAATGTCAAACAGCAGCAAGGACAACAGAAAAGTATTTTCAGCTCATTCTGTATTTTCACCTTTTTGGAGTTTTTGCTTGTCATTCTGATTTTGTAAAGCATAACCTATATCTATATCTAGACTTTCTGAACAAAAACATAATACGGGTAAAAACTCCTCTGTTTCTTTAGATTCATCCTTAAAGTGATCACAACACTACACAAGAGAATAATGCACACATTTTCCTTTCTCATATGTTGTTTAAACTTGAAACATGCCATAGTTTTTGCTAGCAAAACAGTATAGTCTTTTCAAGTAGATATATGTTTTGTTTCTTTGTGAAGAGCAGATCACATCCTGTCAGTACTAAACTCTCAGTGCACTATAAACAAAACTTGTTTGCAGATATTGTAATTCAGGGTAGGACTCTGTGGGGGTACATAGTGAAGATGCCATTCCTCTTCTCTACTAGCTTAGTTCAGGGTGCCTCTGAAACAGCTCTCTCATGTCTCAATTCAGGGAGAGCAAATCTATCGAAGAGCAGTGATGCATAACAAATTTTTAACATCTAATATGAAGAATTTTCTTGTCTGCTTTACATATTTTATTGCATTAATTTTTGTCTGCATAAAGTATTTACAATATCCATATATATACTTCTTCCTGCTCCTTTTCGACCGTGCAAATTCAGACTTGCTTGTACTTGAAGACAGATTCTGTTCATTTAAACGTTATTTCATTTTATTTTGTTTCTTTTCATGTTTGAAATAAAAAGAAACGAAAGAAAGATTTTTTTTTTTTTTTTTACTGCAAGTCTGTGCTTCTTTAAGATGCCTTTACCGCACTCACAGGAGGTAGAAAAAGGTTGCTGATATCAAATTATGATAATAAAAAAAAATACTCCTATAAATTTTGTAATACAGCCTTTAATATGAGTTCATTGTAACTGAATTGGATTAAAGTCATTTGATACACTTTTATGAAGCTTTCTATTAACCTACCACTGCTAACCTTTTGGCTGGATCTATTTGGTTGTTGTTTTGTTGTTTGTATCCATAGACGACTAAGTAGAAAGAAAACTCATATAAAGAACACCACTGTACATGCAATAAAGACAGAACTCCAGACACGATAGAAGAGATGAAATGATTAAATGTTCCTCCTTTACACATTCATGTCTGCACTCTGTATGCTGTATTGTACAACCACACTCACAGTTTTAGTCAACAGACAGACAATAATACAAAAAAATGATGTTTTAATTAGACATAGCAAGAATGCTAACACCGAACAATTCCAAAACAATCCTTCTCCTTCTGTGTTAGCTCAATTAATCCCTGATTGGAGCTAATTGCTTGTGCAAAGTCTATCTGAAATAACAGTGGATATGAAGTAGGCGGATCATACTTGGCTGTGTCTCTACCCTCCCTGCCAAACATACCAAACATTTGATGACAGAATGTCTAATTGCCTTCTTTCTGTCTTATTTTCTCTCTTACAGATCTTTGATTAACAAACGTAGTCAGGTGCGATACTGCGTGCGGGGCTCGGGTTTACATTCTCACCCACCGGTTTATACATTAGCGCTGAAATAGATGTTCTCAATCATTTCACTCTGTCTGGGTCACCATCCACCACTCTCATAGTGTATTTAGTGCTCTCTAACCATTAGGACACTCTGCTCTGCCTTTCTCAGGCTATTAGCAGCTGTTAAGATGGCTGAATAAACTGTGAGCTAATGATTAGAATGCATCTGCGAAATCTGAACTCTATAGCACCGCGTTTAGCAACACCTAATTAATCTTAATGGATTCTGAAATAAGCCAGCCAAACAAATATCTTATCCATAAATTACTTTTCCCAGTTCTGTACCACACATTTCCACAAAGCACTCCCCAGGGATACTTTAACTCTCACACATTAATGTATATGTGTGGGGTGTTAATGTGCAAGTCATTGTGTCCAATACACAGGCATAGAAGCATACACTACAACACACACTAGCTTCCCTAGAAAGGAAATTAAACGCTCTCACTTTTTTTCCCCTTCTCATCGTCTTAATCCTGCTCTTTAATTTCTCCCTTTTTAAAACTTAAATCTGTATTTTCTTCTCTAGTTTGTAACCAGTCAGTGAAGGCTCAGTTATTTGAAGGGATGCCATTTAAATTTAGTGAAGTTGAATGAATGGTTTTAGAAAGTGGCATTTGAAGAAGTATGTTTATTTGTTTGCATGCATGTCTGCTTGCGTGCATGCATATGTGTGTGTGTGTGTGTGTGTGTGTGCGTGTGTGTGTGTGTGTGTAGTGCCTGCCACATCATTCTTATCACCTCCTCACACACCTGCTTCCCTCGAAGACTGAGCCTCCCCTCTTCTCATGCCTCCTCATCAAAGCCAGATCCAGCCACAGTTGTTGCTTCCCTTTCCCTGCATGTGTTCCCCTCCCCCTGTCTAGCTAAGTCTGGCTCTCGTTCAACTGCCACAGTTCCTGTTGTATCAGTGCGTTGTCCAGGCAGTATAAGACCTCGCTGGTATCATACCATCCCTGGGAGGAAAATTCATGTGGTTTGGCGGATGTACGTACAGGTGCTGTAACTCTTGGAAGCAATATTAAGGATTAGGAAGGATGACAAAATGCTGAAAGCGCAAAGCTGGAAGTTGGTGGTACTGCAGGGTAGAACATTTTTTCTGCAAACTAAATGTGCAAATCAGCATTTTTAGCTATTTACTGACATTTCCACATTGGTATAGTTTTCTATTTTACTAAACTTAATCTGTTACTGGCCACTAGATATTACAAATAAGTAAAAAGACACACTGGTTAAAACAATCTGCATTCAGAGTAGATTTTATCAATGTTCCAGTCAAACATATCCTTCATATTTGTTTCTCTGCAAAACCTCGGAGTCCTATCTGTTTAGATGTGTAGGTGTATTAAGTTAATTTGGTTTACACACAACATTTGTCCTTCACTTTTAAGAGTTTTTCTCATTAAGTACAACACAGCAGAGAGATGTATTGTTTAATTGAAGCCACAAAGCGTATCGTATAAACCAATACAAATCACAAATTGAAGTGAAGGCTTGGGTGTTTGTTAAAATGACCTCTGTTAGCTAAGCTGGATTCTCTGATTTTTATGTGCAAGGTTAATTTGCCACGTGCAGTACTGTTGGTACTTGAAAATGGAGATTTGCTGAGTTTTTTTTTTTTTTTTCTGCTCACCAAGCTGCACACAAACCAGCCGAATGTACTCACACAGTTGAACTATTCTTATTCTCCATTTATGCCCGTCAAGTACTACACCGTGCTTTATTGTAGACATTTACAGTGTATCATTCAAACCATTCAATAACATGGGGACATATTTAAATGTTAAGGGGAACTGAGTTGTTTTATTTCACCTCATTTCATTCTTTCCACAGCTTACAGGCCTTCATCCAACCACTTAATGCCTTCTAATTGCTTGTCTGTCTGCTGTTAATGTACATACGACAGGAACGCCACATTAATTTCCTTTCTTTTTCCATTCGAATCTTAATGTTTCTTTCTGCTTACTTCTCCACAGCAGTGGTAGACAACTGTGCACATTTTTAATTAACTTTGCTAAAAGATGGAATGTCTTTGGATTTCTAATTAACAGGCTGAGGTTTAAGTATATTGGAAAAGTAAAATGAGAATCTCTATTTTTTTGTGTCCCCGGAGGGCACGATTTTAGGAGCAATTTTGTTATGTCTCATTGTCGGCCATCATCAACGACAAGGTTATCGTGTCTGGGTACTCATCATTTTCCTGATGGGTTTGATAATAACTCGGCTGTTAAATGATTAGTTTTTGCTCTTTAGTGAATCTGATTTTTTTTAACTCCTTACCTTACATGAATTATCTCTTGTTAGTCCTTGAAATAATGCAGCTCTCATACATGCATCCGTTGTACAGCCCATCCCACAGCTATATAGCTTCATACCAGCATCTGTATGTACCTCCCTCACTGGCTGCTCTATCCTCCCCGGAGAGCTGCAGCATTAATAACTGTAAGTGGATAATGCTCTAACTCGCATTCCGATCAAGGTTTAATAAGAGCATGATTCAGTCTGCCACTGGCAGCAGGAGGCACGTTGTTTGTGCGCTTGCAGCTGTGTGAATGTGTGTGTGTGTTAACCTATAGTTTAAGTGCATATTGTTCCATCTGCGGGTGCATCTGAAGGTTTCTGCGGTGATTTTCTGACCTTTTCACATCACTGACACAAACATGACACCCTCAAGTGCATCACATGATGATATCCATATCAGGGTCAAACTGTGGTCAGTAGAAATTAAGGAAAGGACATTAACAGTATTTAATTATGGTATCAGAGGGACACAGTTAGTTTTCTGTTCATGTGCTTGTCCTTTCTGTAGATTCCAAAACTATAACAGGACCATACTCCTGACTCTGAGTTTCTAACTGTGCATTTGCAGGTTTCTTTACAAAAGGGTTTTTTTAATGATGTTTTCTTATGTCTACCAAATATCCATCTGTAGTCATAGATGGAACCCAGTTCAACACCATGTACAATTCATTGCTGTGCAGCTCCACATGTAGTGTTGCCAATGAAGTATAAATGCATCTCAGCCTAGATAATTGGAGCGTTGCATGGATTCTATATGAGCCCTCAGCAGTCAGTGCTCTAATACAAACAGACTAGTAGGCACTGTTTTACTGAATAACATAACACACGACAGCAAGGAGAACAGGGAAGTTAAAAATGAAGCGCAACATCACATTGAAACACTTAAGAATTATTAATGTTTTTTATGTAATATTGAGCTCCCCGTAGATGCTAAAGAACAATATGAGAGAGGCATTATTCATGTTGAGGCCAAGTATTTTTCTGAGAGTCTGAGCCATTAAACATGCTATCTGTTCATTGCCATTAGCTCAGAATGCTCAGAGAGCAAACCTGACTTTGACATCTAATCCTCTTACAGAGATCAGGACTAATGCACGCAGAGTATACAGTGCATCCGACAAACAGATCCATTTTTTATGTGCATATGTTGAATGCACAGTATCGATGAGAGTCCTGTTTTTACTGTCTTCCCAATCTCCTTTGACTCCCCCTCTCTCTTCCTGTCTCTCCTCCCTCCATCCAACCAGATGGCCTCCCTCTAACAGAGCATTGACACCAGATGTGCAGTTCCAGTGTCGACTCAGGGACCAGCTGGGCTGAGTGTGCCAGTGGTTCTGTTAATGAAAATGGCTCTGCTGTGTGTGTGTATGTGCATGCGTGCGTGTGAGTGTGTGTGTGTTGTTTACTGTGGTTCAGTGGCATGTGACAGTTGGGAAACTCTCTGTGGGTGAGGGTTTTGAGAGTGAGCCACAGCGAGCTGCACTGCAGCTCAGCTCATCCATGCAGTGCTCAACAGCACACCCACCATGGTTGGAACTATATAGCTACCCATCCAGAATAAACACTCCTCTCTCTCTCTACATCATATCCCTCTCAACATCTTGCTATCTAGCATTCTGTGTTTTTATATCTGCAGAACTGTCTCTCACAACCCCCATATCCCTTCATACATAATTATAGATTCTTTCATCTAACCTATTTAGCAGCAGTGGGATCACTGGGCTTATTACTAATTCATACATACTCCTCAAACAAAGAAGTAAGAGTACACACAGTCTGAGGTAGAATTGGTCTATGTGTAATTGCTTGTAATAAATTATGTTAATTTCTTATAAAATATTGTGTTAATTCTGATTTGGCTGTAAATAGAAACATGAATGTAAGGTAGTACTATAATGAATGTTTCATTCTGATGAAACCTCAAGCTCTGTCTAATGAAGTTGTAACTACATGCTGCACTCTGTAATTTATTAATTTTCGTTGAAACAATTCATTATTAAAGATCACTCCACTGATCAATTAAATGATAAAGAAACTGTTTGCTTTGCAGTAATTCTGACAGCTTCCATAGAATGAAGAGAAATGAGCTGAGTGAATAAGATTTTCCTTCTCTATCCCTTTCTCAAATATGTAAAGAAAAAATGTGGAAAGCTACACCTTTGTGATAGCCTGGTTGTCTGTAGTGATTATGTTTTGCCCCATCTCCCAGCACAGATTATGTGGAGGTACTTTAATACCTGCTCCAAATGGCTGATGAGATGAATAAGATTCCTCCTGCTCTTAAGCATGCTCTGAATGAAGATTCTTGCACTTAGAGGATAAATCATAGCTTTTTGAAATTTCTGAGTGAATGTAGACTGCTCTCACCTTTATACTGTAATATTTTTTAGCATTTGTTAAGCCTGAAGTGCCAAAGCGTAATGTTACAGGAGTGAAGTCTCCCATGGGATTCAGGCCATTAAGCCAAAAGGGGCAGAGGTGTGATTTGAGATAGTCGGCATTCCAGAAATCAATCTGGACAGACTCAGGCAAATCTACCAATAAATCTAAACTGGCTTTCTTTGAGCAGAAACCTGAGTTTTCTACCTGCCTGGTTTGATTGATAATTTTACAAGGACTAGCCATATTTGCTCTGATATCATGTCATCTTTACCCGATCTAGGTCTAACAGATGTACCAAGTAACCCTGAATGGAAGCAATAAAGATGCTGTATTTTTTGTACAAGTGAGACACACAAAGGAAGCACTGGAATGTTTTGTCCATGAGAAGTACCTGTGTCTATGCTGAATCGGATTGAAAAATGTATAGACTGCAGTGATAAATGATCCAATGCCAAAGTGACATTCCAAAATTGTGTCATAAGCTGCCTTTGCTCTTATCCCAGCACACATTGGGTTAAAAGCAAACTACACTTTGCCTTGGTTCCCAGTTCATCACAAGCCTAAGTGACATGTCGGCTTCCAAACACATTTACACCCACAGGCAATTTAGAGTTTCAGATTCACCTAACCTGCATCTCTGGACACTTTGAGGAAACCAGAGCACCCAGAGGAAACCTGCACACACGAGGAAAACATGCAAACTCAATTCAGCCGGAGATACTTTTTGCTTTTAGGTGACACTGTTAAGCACTTAACAGTCACACTGTTAATAGACCGGTATCGAAGCAAAATTCAGTTTCCACATGTTTAAGCGAGTGTGTTTTATTGGGACATGAACTTCAGTAAATAGACTGCAGCTGTGTCTGTGCGCGTCACTGTTGTCAGAAAATGCAAATGCCCATAAGGCTACATTTATTAATAATGCACATATTAGGAGCAAAACCCAATATTGTCATTTTAAAATTTGATTCATATATTTATTTTTTTTTAGATTTGAATAAAACAAAACCACAACCAAAACAGCTCAAAATGGTTGATGTTTTCACAGCATTTATTCAACATATCAATAGAAGTGTACCACAATAGTATGGTGTACTCAATAATGATCATTAAAACAGCAACCAGGTAGACTCCACACATACTGTAAGCCAAGTAATAATTTGCCGTGGGACTGGATGCTCCAGTGGGTGTGTTGTTCCACGGTGTCTCATCAATTACATTCCCTGAGAGAAAACACCAGGCTGTTTTCTGTTTCTTCAGATGCCAGGGTTAATGGTGCTTTTCTCAAATGCCTCCACCACGCAGTAATTGGAGCAACTTAACAATCATAAGTGCAGTCTTTGTAGTGTAGGGAGCAGAGACAGAGCACAACTTATTATCTACAAAAAGCCAACTTTTATTGATTGGCCTCTTCATTCCTCATTTTCTTTCTGTTTTCACATAGTCTAGTCTCTTGGATTTTCCACTGAAAAATAATATCTTTGAATGACAGTAAAGGGTACTCCTTCAGATGTTTTGTGCTGGATTAAATGTTTGCTAATCGGTAATTAGTGGGATTTGCAAGAAAACAATCTATTTGTTTTGGTTTTTAGCACTTACTTTGTGAGCCAGTCAAATGAATGCTATTCTTTTTTTTTTTTTTTTTTTTCTGTATTTTGACACAGGCATTCAAGTATAGTTTAAACACCAATATTACTCAAATCAGATTCAGAACTGCTTTATTACATTTATTACATACATATTTTCCTGTTTGAGCCATGGTTTAAACCAATGATTGGTGGGTTGTAACCCAAAAATGGGTTGCAAACCTGTTTTCAATGGGTTGCGGGCCTTTGACCAGGCAAAAAATGATGTTAAGAAACAAATTGTGTGCTATATTTTTATGGAGCTGAGCGCAGCCTATTCACACTCCCCAACAGTAGGTGGTGGTTATGTGTTGTAAAGCTGTTTACCACCATACATTTCACAGCATAAAAGAAGACCCAAGTGTTTCTATTCATATCATGTCGAAACTCAGGTATGACTATATCAGATATGGTTTTACCTACATTGGACAAAAACCTCATTGTGTTTAATTTTAAATAAGTGACTGAATGCACTTTTGATTTTTAACTAAATGTGCATTTTTTGTTTTGGTTAACATGTACCTAATTTAGTGTTAAAGGGAATATTTCCATACTTAGCATCACCACCTGCTGGTCAGTTTGGTTTATCATTAAACGTGTCTTCTATGTTTTCATACTGTGATATTCTGTATTATCTCAGGTTCAAAACACACCATCTTTTCTTAAATACACTTGAGAAGTTTAACTGTTATCAGTTTGGGTCACAGCTTGTCACTGAGGGGTGATAGAGGGTCCTGACGCCAGACCAGTTGAGAACCACTGGTTTAAACAGATACTTTTGTAATGAAAGGCAGTGGAATCTGTGTATTTTCTGTGCACTGTTTGTATGTGGTGTCTCTTTGTATGCTGTGGGGGTGTACGTTGATTTTTTCCTCCTCCAGAAGATTAAGACAGGATTGTCAGTTTCCTTACGTCTTGCACCTCGAGAGTAAGGGTTGGCATTCATGTCCATGCATGCATCTGTCAGTCATTTATTGCATGTCTTCCACTTCAAACTTTTCTTCTTACTGATATGTGACACAGATGTCGTTGTGCTTCTTTTTCTCTCCTGTTTGTCTGACCACAGACAAACAGCTTTGGCACATAACATTATATGCAGATCAGGCAGTAAAGTCAGTACAGACTGGCTCCAGTGTGTCAGCAACAAAGAATTGCAGCACTTCATAGTGCAGAGTCAGCCTCTTGTAGCAGTCATTTTTACCATGATTTAAGGGGTTATTACATTGCCTGCAGGAAGACAACATCCCTGTGATGTGCTCTGTTTTCATTGGTCTGTCCTCCTGTTGAAAGCATGTTTATTTATTAAGGTGCTCATTATTACTGACTTGTTACAAACCCACATCATCTTATTGTTACCTTTAAAAACATGTGATTGCAGCTATAATTTTCCTATTTTAGCCCTCACCAGCAGCTGCTCCAAACCCCAACATAGATGTTCTACCTTAAATCATAACTGTGTGGTTGTTAGTTTGACCATGATAATGATTTTCATCTACCAGTATTTACAGAAACACAACCCAATTTTTTTGTTCCGTTGTTAAAGTCTAAATGCGACCATGATTCTGTATATTTTGTTAAGATCTGTGGTGTTTTGTGTTACTTCTCCTGCTTCCCACATTCTCCATTTTGTGAGGTATTCCCTGTTGCCTTTAGGGGTGATAATCAATCAGGTGCTGCTATGGTTGTATCTGCAGGCAAACAACATATTTGATTATTGAAGTTGACTTGTTGGTTTTCATCACTCGGAGCTCAATGATGCTGAGTAGGATGCTAGTGAGAACTTTGATTGACAGGTTATGAAAGCATCGACAAATATGATTTGATTTTGAAAAAAAAATCAGATTAAACACAGCTCAAGAAAATCAAATGGTTTTCATCCTTCTTTATATGTAGAGCACCTGAGCAAACTGCAGTGATACACGTCATATGTAGTGAGTTTGCTTGCAGAGCTGTGTGCTGTCTTTGTCGGCCTTTAATTTTTTAAATTTTTTTTGGAAGTAATCCCAATATAAAGAGAGCAATATTGAGAGAAAGAAAAAAAAAGGCGAAAAAAAGGAAATCTAGAAAAATGGGAAACAAAAATGGAAATTTATCTTGTCAAAAAAGCTTCTTTTTTTTATCGAGTATTATTAATGACATATGAACAAAGTGTCTCAGTAGTGGAAAACATGTTTGCTTTTTGAATACAGCATTTATTGTTCACTTCTACAGTGAATAAATTAGTTTCCTTTGTCTACAATACTATGTGCTGTTTTTGTCAGGCACCATTATATTTATTTATTTTTAATCTTTGTGCCAGAACAAAAGCTTGTAACAGCTGTGATGAAAGGGAAAAAAGTAAATAATAAATTTAAGGATTTTGTGTGCCTTGAGATTGAAACTCTGTACCATTGTAAATCATATATCTAGTCAGACGGCTGCATGAGGCAACACAAAGACTGTACTGTTTGGAGCTCCAGGACCCACAGATTCACAGCTTATCATGTCTCAAAGTGAGCGTCAGACCAGTCTGCTGCCTTTAGTCCACTTGGCAGCCTGGTGGCTGTTGCTCATCTGTCCCAGAGCTAGTGTGAGCACATCACCGATCTGGACCAGGATTAGAGGACCTAATACTAACAGCTGTGCTGAGATTAGCTATGTCAGTATTTACAGTTATTTTGTCAACCAGTGCACCACACACCACTCAAATAATGAACTGCCATATTTAAATTCCTACTCTGTTTTGTCTTAATTGGACACTGGCTTTATATTGACTCTGGAAAGTGTGATTCTGTGTTGTTTATTAGGAATAGATGGATTGAGACATTTAAGGAAGTAGTTAAAGATAAATGTGACAGACATTTATAGAGAAGGATACTACCAGGGCTGAGGAATGTGAGTAGATAGATAGATAGATAGATAGATAGATAGATAGATAGATAGATAGATAGATAGATAGATAGATAGATAGATA